>ML254399.1:103925-195894 GCA_005239495.1 Nicotiana undulata | reverse complement strand
AGTACTAACGTCCCTTTTGCCGGGGGCGCTACATATTTTATATGGATGTAGGTGGTTCCATACCAGGTAGTTCCGACCGCCGATAGTAGCGCCTTCCTTCCATCTCTTTAGCAGCACTGGTGAGCCCCACTTCCTCCCGGGGCCATATGTAGTTTATGATTATCTCCTTTTGTATATGTAGTTTCCTTCAAGGGATAGCCGGGTCTTGTTGCCGGCGAAGTTTACGTATACTCCTTGTACTCTTAGAGGCTCCGTAGACACACTGTGGGTTGTAAATTTGTTGTTGGGTAGTTGTGGCACTTATTCGAAATCGTGGTCCTATATCGGGAATGTCGCATTTAGTTTATCTGTTTGGTATATCAACTGTTAAAAGTATTAAAAGAGGAAAAATGGACTTTATGTTATGATTTCACACCTTGTTTCTATTTTTGCCATTTCATTATGGAAAATGCATGTTATAAACACGGGGTAACGCGTTGGGTAGGAAAGGAAAACCAGGTCCTCTTGACCGGAATTATCCGGTTAGGCGCCGGTTTCGTCCCTCGTTTTTGGGGCGTGACAAACTTGGTATCAGAGCCTAAGGTTTTAAAGTGTCCTAGGATGTCTCGGAGTCGTGTCTAGTAGAGCCCTTCTTATCGGTGTGTTGTCGACCACATCTATAATTAGGGGGCTGTTTGGACATTTAGGAATGATACCCTTCTTTGATATTCCATATTGTGCGGTAGAGCTCAAGATAGGGATCTGACTTCCTCGTTATGTCTCTTTTTTTTCTCAGATGAGTAACCCACGAGTCCGAAGAAGCGAGGAAAGAATAACCTCACCGCTGAATCTGGGGAAAATCTCACAAGAGTTCGTCGGGAGGACGAGTCAAGCAGTGGAGGAATTGGAAGATCTTGTTGCTAAGGGAAGTGTCCCTATTTCAACCAATGTCACCGCACCATCGGATCGTGTGGTTAGAGCATCAAAGGAACGAAAGAGGGTTGTCAATGCCAATAAGACGGGTTGCTCAGTTTGTGGGAAGCGTCACTTGGGAAGATGTTGGATGACTCTTGAGACATGTTATCGTTGTAGGAAGAGGGGGCACAAGAAAAATGAATGCCCTATGATGAGTACATCTATCCCGGTCTTCCCGGTATGTGTGGGGGAATATTTGACGTCGAGTCGTGAGTATGCTCGGCAACGTGCTTGGGGTTGTAGATTTGACCAATTCCAAGGGCACGCACCACAAAATGGTACTGGAATTATTGCCCATGCATTGGATACTTGGGGGAAGGATGAGGGGGAAGCTTATAACGTATGCAAAAAGGGTAAGCATCAGGCCAGTGGGTCGAGTCAGTTTAGTGGACCTCGCCCCAATTGTGTGAAGTGTATGGGATGTCATCCGGGAGTATGTCGCTATGGCACCAAAGTATGCTACATGTGTGGTATGTCAGGTCACCTTCAGAGAGATTGTCATTTATCTCGCCAGATCATGGGCAGGGGTGTGGCACCGCCCTCCAGTTCTGCAGCTACTTCACCTATTGCGCTCACAGGGCATGAAGCAATTAAGGATGGTGTTTAGGGCTCGGGAGGGCCCAACATGTTCCATTCTATAAGAAGGCATCAAAGGTCGGAGGCTCTTCCAGGTGGGGTTACAGGTATATTGACTTCCCAAATCTCTGTATGCGTATGCCGTTATTGATTCTGGTTCTACTTCATCATATTTGAATCCTTATGTTGCTGTGGGACTTGGGATAGAGTCCGGGAAACCCTATGAGACATTCCCTATATCTACTCTTTGAACAAGACGTACTATTCGTGAATCCACTCTATCAAAAGAAATAATCTCAACTAGGGATTGTACCCGATAAATTCCTTACAAAATCTTTCTAATTATATGTGCAACATCTGCTCACTTGTGCCTATGCATGCACCGTCGTAGAGTTTACCTATGTGGTGTCAAGTTCCATGTAGAGCATTCCGGAATTGCAATCCTTCTCAACTCACTCTTCTTCTCACGGGTGTATATGGCTTCTATGGTTTGAATCGTCACTCTACTCTTACGAATATTATCATGAAACCTTCTCACTGTTTAGTAACATAAGGGCATGCCTTAACACCTATCATATATGTGCATGTCAATCAAAATGGTCACCGTGTGCATAATGTCTCTTTGAAAATTTAGATCCTCATATCCCCGTCATAGAAAGACCTTGTGTCGCCATCTTAGTGTAACTTCCGTGTTCGCTTGGGACGTCCCGCGGTAAGTAGCCCACTTTGTTCCTAGTATTGCGGTTTCCCATGGCGTGGTCTTGTATTGCAATCAGTACTTAAGTATAGCAGAAGCATGGCAAACTCGTAACAAATGTTTATTTTCTTCTTACACCTCCAGCCCATGCGTTAATTGTGTTTCTTAATATGTGAATTCATTGTGTTAATTTCCCAAACACTTGCTCGTTGTTGTGAGAGAACGTGTCCTCCTATGTGTCACTATAACACTTACTTTCTCAATAAGACCCTTAATAGGCTCTCCGTAAAGACAAAATGTACCTTTGAGGGATGTCATAGCACAATGCCTACTTCTTATGTTTCTTGTTTTCATTAGCATCTGGGTACACCTCGAGTTAAGGTCTATGGAGGACTCATTAAGAACTTCTGCAAACCTTCTATGATTATTCTATATTGTCCCATTGGATTCGGTTGCCTTTGCACTCTCAGCTTCTAGAATCATTGATTTCGTCATTGTCATATGCGTGGAGTTTTGATATCCTTGGCATTTCACCTCCCCGGTTGGATAGGAGTTTTATTTGTCTTTCTCCTCGGTGCACCATGTTAACCACTAGAACCCCCTAACTAGTACATGATTTCACCCCCCCCCCCATGTTAAGACGTCCCAGCTATATGGTTTCACTCGTAGAAGGTTGAGATTAGATGCTTCCAGGTTTCTGCACATAACATAAGCATACTAACCGAGAAGACAAGTTATCATATCTTTAGTACCTCATACCGTGTCAATCGTCGGGTAGGGGTTAAGTTGTTTGGAGGATGGTAATCTCATAGGTGTTTGACTTCCTTTTTACCCTCATGCGCACGTGGCATAGATCCCTTGTGTCAGTTAACATTAGGAGTGTAATTCAACTTCATGTGGTTCTTTTGAAGTCTCGATCACATCCAGGTTGCGAGAATCTTACCATTTTGAGCTAAACTTATTTTCCTTACACTCAAGGAGACAATTGGTTTGACGTACTTGACCGCTCCTCCATAGAGCTTGCTATCGCCGGGCAAGGAATGTGTGGAGAGGGTCAATTGTGACTATCCCATGCATGACTCGTAGACTCCTAAGGATAACTGATGCCAACATCTTCATCCTCTTGATCATGCCTCCCGTGTGTCTCATGTCTAGGAAGACCCATTTCTTTTAGATCTCAGGATCACATATATGGTTCCCACCTTACAGATGCATGCTAGTTACCTCTATGCCTCATTTGTCTAACAATTAATTTCGTCACAATGATTAACGATGTCAACATTGTTAGTAGTAATCTTCGCGTCTTTTAACATATAACCTCATGAAAGACTTTGCTCAGCGCGTCCATGGGTTCCTGAATAATTCCAGCCCAGTCTTGAAAACTCCGTTGCTCCTCATTATATTAGATATATTTGGTATTGAAGTATCAACGTGTCATAGTCACCCTGTGATCTCATATATTCAATAGGTAATTTTATGGTCAATTTATTATAGCACATCTTATAGTAATCGTGAAGGTCCCCACAGGTTTAGTTTGGGTGCTCGCATAGAGATTTAGAATTCAGGAGGGTGAACCGGTTATTCTAAAAAAAAATCCCCTATAGCTGTTGTGTGAATTGATAATGAAGGGTACACAAGCGCATTTTCCCCATTAGGTTGCACTAGGAGTATGATGTTCCCTGTAACTGTTCCTCATGTACTTTGTGTTTTCATATGTTTATGTCTAAGAAGGTAGTGATAAAAAAAGGGTGTGAATTTATTTGATTGAACTATATGATCATGGTAATATCCTATAGGATGCATTACTGGCAAGAATCATCATGGCTTGACTTCATATGGATTGTTGATTGAAATGAAGTTATATTCTTGTTGATGAACACCTTTGTGATTACATTAATGGCTGGTAGGGACTATTATGAACATATGATTGTTTGGTTACTATGAAATGATATTCTTGATGGTATGATGCCATGTGATGGAATTATGGGCTGTTGTTGTTACCATGAATTGTAATGTCCAGCGGAATGTAAATTGTACAGTGGAAATTATTAAAGGTAAAGTTAATGGATAGTTAACTCATGCGAGGTGCCTATCTGTCATCCTTGTTATGTATGTTTGGGAGTTGATATTATTTCCGTGAAAGTGTAATGGCAGAGCTTGTAAGTCGAGGAGGCCACCTTGAAGGCTGAAAGTGTCGTGGAAGGAAAATATTTTGCTTAGGTTGATTGTATATCAATTAGTTTTGACTTGAAAGGTACCATATAGGTGTTATGATCTAAATGCAGTCCATGTTCAGGTGTCATTATGGTAATATAGTTCTTGTGATGTTGAGATTAGTGTTATGGGTATATACATTGTGGTGCTTTGTCGAGTTATTGATGAGTTTTTAAGATGGTTTTGGTAGTTCTCTGACAGGTGGATAGTCCTAGTTACAAAGGAGATGTTGCCGAAATTTTTGGAAAATTTGAGAGTTAGTCAAATTTTAGGGATTTGAGGTAGGATAGAAAAGAGGTATGTTATGTTAGGTGTTTGGGTCAGACTCTACCTCTCATTCGAGGACGAATGATCCTAAGCGGGGGAGAATGTAAGGCCCCGAAAAAAAAATAAGCTGACCTACGATCGCGGGGTGCCTGGTAGACTAATTTTATTATTTTATGTGCTTTAAATATGATGAAAATGAATTTTATGTGATAAACAAGTGTATAGGTCATATACGAAGTAATGTGAGGTCCAAAGGGAAGCCTAAGTCTAAGACAAATGGGAGAATTCCATATTAGGCTAAAATTCCAAAGGTACTTACACTAGTACACATTTTGAATGAGCTTATCTAACTATGTATAAGGTATTATGTGATTAATAACCAATCAAATGAAATATCTTCGAGTCTAGTTTCCGACGCTTCAAACCGTTCGTCATTTGGACATTCCTACGCAAAGTTATGGTCAAATTACCGAAGGCTGGAAAAAAACGCGATCCTGTGGCGAATCTGCGATCGCAGAATCAAAATGCGGTCCGCATTTTTTATCTGCGGTCGCAAATCTGGTCGCAGACTGGGCCAGTGTAGCCCAGTTTTGGGCAGCGATTCTGCGATTCACTCTGCGGCCCGCATGTGTGTTCTGCAATCGCCGACCCTGTTACGGAGGATTATTTTTCCTACTTTTATAACCCGACCCCATTTTCATAAATAGGGTTAGGGGCTTCATTTGGGGTCAATTTCTTCTAATTTTAGAGAGAGGTGAGAGCATATAGAGAGAGAAATAAGGGGCCTAACTTCATAATCATCCAAATCTTGCTCAAGTCTTCAAGAATCAAGGAAGATAACCATAGATTGTCTTCCATCCGGGTAAGTTCTACTTCCAAAACCTTCATGCAAGAAGTTAAGAGTTCAAAAATGTTGTGAGGGTATGAAATAGGCCATGCATGTGGTATTAAGTGGTAGTATGTGTTATTAAAGAACTAATTTGGGTAGTTCATGTTAAAATTTGGGTGAAGGAAGAAGAGATTTCCATTTCTAAACCTTGTAGTCTACTTCACATGTTAGGTGTTTGATGAAATTCCTAAGAGAGTTATACCATGGGTAATCTTCCTAATTATTAATCAATTTTTGATATCTCCTTATAGATTGATATTGCTAGAGGTGTTGGTGTATTGTATAAACTTAAGAAAAGGCTCTTTGAGGTATGTATGGCTAACTCTAATCCTCCTAGGATAAACACGTTGTGTGCATTTTCCGGGTATGACTCTCTTGTTGATCATCTATGAAATTTGTGTGTTCTATGTGCTTAAGTTGAGAAATCCTTTCTTCTACGTTGATACATGCTACCACCATTATGTTTTATTAATGAAATGTGTAATTGTTGATCATTATGTTCTTTTGTTTTTATGTGTGTGATCTTGTTAAATGATGGATGTGTAAGGATGTGAAAAGAATGGTTTGATAACAGAATATGAGTAAAGGTGTGGTAATTTCTGGAATACGAAACAATAGGTTGGATTGTTATGAAATACGAAATAAGGTATTGAGAAATTGTGGAATATGGTTAAAGGATGGATTGTTGTGAAATATGAATCAATGGATTATACTGATATGAAAGATGAATCAAAGAATGATATGTGTTGGGGATCAAAAAGGCTAAAAATGATATAAGTTATCTAAAGAACCCATAAATTGTACCATGAGAATGTCCTAGGGGTGAAAAGGCCTATCCGGTCTGGCTGGGATCAGGCTCCATGCCGTACACATGGATGAGATGATGTGATATTGATATTGTGATATGATGATAATGATTATTGACGTCACTGCTTTCAGTTGAGATGTCCTAGCCGATCGGGCATAGATCAGACTCCGTGTGTTGTGCACGAGCAACAGTGTTAGCCTAGACGATTCGGGCAGAGATCGGACTCCGTGTGAACAAGCCACGGTGGTTATGTGTGGTGTGATGATAATCGGACCTCACCTAGGATGGCCTAGCCGATCGGGCACGAGATCGGATTCCGTGTGACAACGACACGGTGGATCAGTAATAATAATAACAAGAGGAAACTTAAAAGAAACTAACCAAAAGATGGCAAAACGGGATGAGGGATGTGGTAATTCTTGTTGTGTTTTCCATGCTTTGGTGTATTGTTGTATAATGTCTCTATGTGTATTTCATTGTTGATGTTTATCCTATCTGGAGTAGGTTTGTTCATACATACTAGTACTATTCCACAGTACTAACGTCCCTTTTGCCGGGGGCGCTACATATTTTATATGGATGTAGGTGGTTCCATACCAGGTAGTTCCGACCGCCGATAGTAGCGCCTTCCTTCCATCTCTTTAGCAGCACTGGTGAGCCCCACTTCCTCCCGGGGCCATATGTAGTTTATGATTATCTCCTTTTGTATATGTAGTTTCCTTCAAGGGATAGCCGGGTCTTGTTGCCGGCGAAGTTTACGTATACTCCTTGTACTCTTAGAGGCTCCGTAGACACACTGTGGGTTGTAAATTTGTTGTTGGGTAGTTGTGGCACTTATTCGAAATCGTGGTCCTATATCGGGAATGTCGCATTTAGTTTATCTGTTTGGTATATCAACTGTTAAAAGTATTAAAAGAGGAAAAATGGACTTTATGTTATGATTTCACACCTTGTTTCTATTTTTCCATTTCATTATGGAAAATGCATGTTATAAACACGGGGTAACGCGTTGGGTAGGAAAGGCAAACCAGGTCCGCTTGACCGGGATTATCCGGTTAGGCGTCGGTCTCGTCCCTCGGTTTTGGGGTGTGAAAAACTTGGTATCAGATCCTAAAGTTTCCTCTCATCAAACTTAAGATGGTCACAATGGTTGAGAACATGTTCTTTTAAAGGCGTTTTTAGTGTGAGGTCTAGAGTTCAAGTTTGCTTTAAATCACTAACTTTCCTGCTATCTTTTTTTGACATTTTTCTGTTTTTTTTTTCCTTTTCGTTGCCTTTTTTATTTTTTACGAAAAATATTCAAATATGTCTTTGTACTATACGAAATTGAGAAAAATTTCTATTCGTTAATACTTAGCCCATATATGTCTTTACCGTCACATAGTTGGTCCATATATGCTCTTGTACTATACGAAATTGAGCACATTTGCCATTCAATAATACTTTAGCCCATATATGTATCACGACCCGATTTTGGAGTCGTGATGGAGCCTGTCATGGAACCATTTAAGATAAAATTTAATAACAAAATTTCTGACAATAATTCATTTAAGAGTTTAAGACAGTATCTAAAGCAAAACTCAAAGATGCCAACCCTGGATCCAGTGTCACTCAGTCATGAGCTGCTATAACATGAAAATGAAGAAAAGAAGAAATAGACAACATAGTCTCAAAATAAAGTGCAACATGGAGGATAAGAAGGAGAAGACGAGGTCACGGTCGCCAACTACTACCTCGACAACTCCGACAGAAACTCTGACGGCTACTCAATGTCCACTGTCGGGTCCCGAAGTACCTGGATCTGCACACAAGGTGCAGGGGGTAACGTGAGTATACCAACTCAGTAAGTAACGAACCCAACCTATGGGCTGAGAGGTAGTGACAGACTAAACCTCTGAAATTATAATAACACTGTACAAAATTAGGCATGACAACAATCTATAAGGAAATGAACAAAATATATCAAATATGCCCTGTGCAATCTATGTGCCAGTATAAAATTATGAGAAATCAGAAGGAAAATGTACGCAAAGTCCAAAACTCTCACAAGAAGTCCACTCAGTACTGTAGATAGCTCTTAGGCCCAGGGAAAATCCATCCCGGATTGTACATAAACACAAGTGACGTAGTCACTCAGTACTGAGGAAAAAGTCCAATCCATCCCCACGGAGAAGATCCATCTCCGGAACATATCACTCGGACAAATCCATGTCCAGGGACGATCCATCCCTCACATATCAGTAGCTTCGGACAAGATCTATGCCCAGGAAAGATCCATCCCTCAATATCCGTGCGCTCACTGGGGGTGTAAAGACTATGGAGGGTCTCCTATAAGCCCAAGCGCTATATCAAGCCAACGAAGGCATGATCCGAGGATCGCTGCGGTGTGCAGTCCGATCTCATAACTGTCTCATTATCAGGCTCTCGGCCTCACTCAATAATTACTCTCCAGTCTCACTCATATGACTCACAGATGTAAGAATCAGCCCAAACAATAATAACATGTATATATAATTAACAAATACTAAGACTGAGGCATGGAACATATACTATAACAGGACTGAGTACATGAAGACAAATAATCACAAAGGGAGACAGCAATAACTGACCACTCAGGTCTTAACATGTTGGGCGTGAAGCCTTAGAATTTATACTTGACATGATTTCTAATATGTTCACATTAATTACAACCTTCACAGTAAGAATATCAGCCCGAAATAGCCATTAAGCGGTGCCATGGGATGAGCCAGGCAACAATTATTCGGTGTACGCCTGCACGCCCTTCACTTGGCATGTGCGTCACCTTAATTAACATCATATATCAGGTAGTTTGGGGTTTCGGACCCTCAGGTCCAAGTTTGGAAATGTTACTTACCTCAAAACCAGCTAAAATACTAGTCCGCAGTGCCTTTGCCTCTAGATTTGGCTTCCGAGTGCTCCAAATCTACCAGAAATCATATTTATACCATTATAATATGCCAAGGAATGAAACCCAATCGAAATTTATCAAAATTACCCAAATATCCCGAAATTGGCCAAACCCGACCCCTGGGAACATGTTTCGGAATTCGATAAATTTTACACCACAAGAATTCTCATCCTCCCACGAGTCTATACATACCAAGAACACCAAAATCGGACTCCAAATGACCCCTCAAATTCCCATTTTAAAGTCTCTAATCCCGAGCCATAATTACCCATTTTTAGCACTGAGTTTCCCCAATTTTCGCCACTAATCAGACCTTTAATCACACATAAACAAGTTTAGAGTCCAAAAACCTTACCTCAATGAAGAACTATCGATTTCCCTCTTCAAAAAAACCCTTCAAAAGCTTCAAACCCGTATGAAAATGGTGAAAGAAAGACCAAAATTCACTAAGAACACCTCATATATGTTCTGCCCAGGGATTCTCGCACCTGCGGCCTAAATCTCACACCTGCGGAGCCGCACCTGCGGTCCTAGGTGCGCAGCTGCGAGAAATCATTAAAAATCAAAGTTCTGCACCTGCGACTCCGCAGGTGCGGTCCCACGTCTGCATATGCCGCCTTTCACTGACCCAGCCAATTTCTACATCTGCGGAGTCCTGTCCGCTTCTGCGGGCCTGCACCTGCGTTCCCCCATCCGCAGGTGCGGTCACACCAGTAAAATGGGACCAGGAGCATCTTTGCTACAAATTTCCAAGCTCAAACCTCCGTTAACCATACGAAATTAATCCCGAGCCCCTCGGGGCCCCAACCAAAAATACCAACAAGTCACAAATGATCATCCGGACTTAGTCGCACCCTCGGAATACCCAAAATAACATCAAAACACTAAATTCACCTCAAATTCAAGCTTATGAACTTTGAAACTTCTCAACTTCGCCAAAGATGCCGAAACCATCCAAAACACGTCCGATTGACCTGATATTTTGCACACACTTCCAAAATGACACTACGAACCTGTTCCAACTTCCAAAATTCCATTTTGACTCTGATAGCCTATTTTCCACTGCCGACCGAAAATCGCCAAAAACTAATTTTCGCCAATTCAAGCCTAATTCTACACCGGACCTCAAAACTACATTCTGAACACACTCCTAAGTCCCAAATCACCTAACGAAGCTATCCAAGCCATAAAATCTGCATTCCGAGGTCGTTTACCAAGAAGTCAACTCCCAGATGACTTTTCCCATTATAAGGCTAATTTAAGAGACTAAGTGTCTCAATTCTCACCACGACCACTCCGAACCCGAACCAACTGACCCTAACACATCATAAACAAACTTTACAAAGCATAACAAGGCAAAAAACAGAAATAACAGGGCTAATTCCACGGAACGACCGGCCTGGTCGTTACATTCTCCCCCACTTAAACAAACGTTTGTCCTCGAACGGTTCTAGAAACATGCCTGGAGTCTCAAACAAGTGAGGATATCTACTCTGCATCTCCCGCTAGGTCTCCCAAGTAGCCTCCTCCACTGGATGCCCTCTCCACTGTACCTTCACTGAAGCTATATCCTTAGACCTCAGCTTTCTAACCTAATGACCCAAAATAGCCACTGGCTCTACCTTATATGACATATCACCCTCAAGTTGAATTGTGCTGAAGTCTAAAACATGAGATGACTTACCAATGTACTTCTGTAGCATCGAAACATGGAACACCGGATGAACACTCGATAAGCTGGGTGACAAGGCAAGTCTATAAGCCACCTCTCCAATCCTCTGAAGCACCTCAAAAGGCCCAATGAATCGGGGACTCACCTTTCCCCTCTTCCCGAACCTCATGACACCCTTCATGGGTGAAACCTTCAGCAGTACTTTCTCTCCCTCCATGAAAGACACATCCCGGACCTTCCGGTCCGCATAACTTTTTTGCTTAGACTACGCCGTGCAAAGCCGCTCCTGAATCAATTTTACGTTATCCAACGCATCCTGAACAAAATCTGTGCCTAAAAGCCTAGCCTCGCCCGGCTCGAACCAGCCAACCGGAGATCTACACCTCTTACCATACAAATCCTCATACGGAGCCATCTGGATACTGGACTGATAGCTATTATTATAAGCAAACTCCGCGAGTGGCAGAAACTGGTCCCATGAACCCCCAAAATCAATGACACAGGCACGCAACATGTCCTCCAGAATCTAAATAGTACACTCTGACTGCCCGTCGGTCTGAGGATGGAACATTGTGCTTAACTCGACCTGAGTACCCAACTCTCTCTATACGGATCTCCAAAACTGAGATGTGAATTGAGTTCCTCTGTCGGAAATGATAGAAACCGGAACTCCATGCAATCGGACAATCTCCATGATATAAATCTCCACTAACCGCTCCAAAGAATAAGTAGTACCAACAGGAATGAAGTGTGCAGACTTGGTCAGCCGATCCACAATAACCCATATAGCATCAAACCTCCTCAAAGTTCGTGGGAGCCCAACTACAAAGTCCATGATGATCTGCTCCCACTTTCATTCCGGAATATCTAACCTATGAAGTAATCCACCTGGCCTCTAGTGCTCATACTTGACCTGCTGGCAGTTGAGACACCGAGCTACAAACTGAACAATATCCTTCTTCATATGCCTCCACCAATAGTGTTGTCTCAGATCCTGATACATCTTCGCGGCACCCGGATGGATGGAATACCGCGAGCTATGGGCCTCTGCTAAAATCAACTCTCGAAGCCCATCCACATTAGGCACGCAAATGCGGCCCTGCATCCTCACGACCCCGTCATCACCAATAGCCACATCCTTGGCATCACCTCGACTAAACCTATCCTGAAGGACTAAAAGGTGTCGGTCATCATACTGGCGTTCTCTAATCTGATCATAAAGAGAAGACTTGGAGGCTCTGACAAATCCAATCTCACCAACTGACCCGCTAAATCCTGAACATCAAGTGACAAAGGTCGCTCTGCCGCTAGAAGGTAGGCTAGACTCCCCCAAACTCTCTGTTCTGCGACTCAGGGCATCGGGCACTACATTGGCCTTCCCCGGATGATATAGAATAGTGAGGTCGTAATCCTTGAGAAGCTCCAACCATCTCCTCTGATGCAAATTCAGATCCTTCTGCTTAAGTATATATTGCAGACTACGATGGTCAGTGAAAATCTCACAATGCACCCCATATAAATAATGACGCCAAATATTCAAGGTGTGAACAATGGTTGTTAACTCAAGATCATGCATTGGATAATTCTTCTCGTGCACCTTAAAATGTCTAGACGCGTAGGAAATCACCCTACCGTCATGCATCAATACCGCTCCCAAGCCAACTCTAGAAGCATCAAAGTAGACTGTATAAGAACCTGAACCCGTAGGCAAAACTAACACCGGAGTTGTAGTCAAAGCTGACTTGAGCTTCTGAAAGCTCTCCTCAGTCCATCTGAACGGAGCACCCTTATGGGTAAGTCTGGTCATAGTGCTGCAATAGATGAGAACCCCTCTACAAAACGGCGATAATACCCTGCCAGACTAATGAAACTGCGAATCTCAGTAGCTGATGACAGTCTAGGCCAACTCTGCACCGCCTCCACCTTCTTCGGATCTACCTTGATCCCATCACAAGACACCACATGGCCTAAGAATGCCACTGAATCAAGCCAAAATTCACAGTTCAAAAATTTTGCATACAATCTCTACTCTCTCAAATTCTGGAGCACAAACCTCAAATGCTGATCATGATCCTCCCGAGATCGGGAATACACCAATATGTCGTCAATAAACACAATGACAAAGAAGTCAAGATAAGGCCTAAACACATTGTGCATCAAGTGCATGAAAGCTGCTGGGGCATTGGTCAGCCCGAATGACACAACCAGAAACTCATAATGACCATATCTAGTCTTGAAGGCAGTCTTCGGGATATCAGAGTCCCGATCTTCAATTGATGATACCCGGATCTCAAGTCAATCTTAGAGAACACCTATCTCCCTGAAGATGGTCAAACAAATCATCTATGTGAGGCAAGGGATACCGGTTCTTCACCGTAACCATGTTCAGCTGCCGATAATCAATACACATACGCATAGAACCACCCTTCTTCTTTACAAACAACACTGGTGCACCACAAGGTGACACATTAGGCTGAATGAACCCCTTATCTAGGAGTTCCTGAAGTTGCTCCTTTAATTCCTTCAACTACACTGGTGCCATACGATAAGGTGGAGTAGAAATAGGATAAGTTCCTGGCACCAAGTCAATACCAAAATCAATGTCCCAGTCAGGTGGCATGCCTAGAAGGTCTGCAGGAAACACGTCTGAAAAATCACGGACCACAGGAATAGAATCAATAATGGGAGTCTCACCGCTGACATCCCTCAAAAAAGCTAAATATGATAAATATCCCTTTTCAACCATACGCTGAGCCTTTAGGTAGGAAATCACCCTACTAGGCACATACTTCACTGAACCTCTTCACTCAATCCTCGGCAATCCGGGCATATCAAAGGTCACTGTCTTACAGTGACAATCAAGAACATCATGGCACGGAGATAGCCAATCCATTCCCAATATCACATCAAAGTCAACCATGCTAAGCAATAATAGATCTGCTCGGGTCTCCAGACCCCCAATAGATATAACACAAGACTGGTACACCCAGTCCACCACAATAGTATCGCCCACCGGAGTCGACACATGAACATAAGCAGCCAAGGACTCACGGGGCATATCCAATAAATGATCAAAGTATGATGAAACATAGTAATACGTGGATACAGGATCAAATAAGACCGAAGTATCTCGGTGACAGACTGAGATAATACCTGTAATCACTGCGTTTGAAGTTATGGAATCTGAGAGCCTGGCCTCCACCTGCTCGACCACCCCTTCTAGGGCGGCCTCTGACTGACTGACCCCCACCCCTAGCTGCCTGGGCGGGTGGAGTAGTAACCGGTGCTAAAGCTGGAGACTGGTTCCTCTGCTGGAATGAACCACCCGAAAGATGGGGACAAAACCTCTTGATATGTCCTGGATCATCACACTCAAAGCAACCCCTCTCAGCAAAGGCTGGAAGAGCGTTGAATGATGAATGGCTCGGATGAGAGCTACGGTGATCATGCCCTGATGAAAAACCACTATAGGCTGGGCAGGCTGGCTGAGGAGGCCTAAATGAACGGCCTCTGATGTGCTGAGACTGACCTCCTGAGTGAACACCACCATAACTACCAGATCCTCGAGGCCTCTTGGCCTCCCTCTCAACTCGCTCCTGGCGGCGAACTGACTCAATCTCTCTGGCTATGTCAACTACCTCCTCAAAAGAAGCGCCAAATACCCTCTCCCTAGTCAGAAAAATCCGAAGCTGATAAGTGAGGCAATCAACAAACCTCCTGATCCTCTCTCTATCTGTGGGAACTAGCCAAATAGCATGACAGGCCAACTCAGAGAACCTTATCTCATATTGTGTCACAGTCATGTCCCCCTGACGCAACTGCTCGAACTCTCTGCGCAGCTCCTCCCTGCGGGACTACGGTATATACTTCTCCAAGAAGAGAATGGAGAACTGATGCCATGTAAGTGGAAGGTAGTAAATGGGACCCCTTTGGCCTATAGTATCCCTGTCGTGCGAAGTATCCTCTAACACTTGTCCAAAAAGGACTGGGCATCCTCGCTCTCAGTGCCACTGAAGGTCGGAGGCTGGATTTTGCTGAATCTCTCCGGCCTACGCTGCTCATCATCGGCCAAAGTTGGGACCACATAATCCTGTGCTGGGAAAATCGGCTAGGCTGGAGCTGCCCCTGGTGTCTGAAGCCCTTGAATAACCTGCTTAGGTGTCCGGGAAACTGGAGTCTGAGTGCCTCCCCCGGCCTGAGAAGTTGCAGCAGTAGTGGACATAGCAACGTCCTATGCCAAGCTGGTGCACACCGTCAACATCTGAGTTAGGGTATCCTGAAGACCCGGAATCACAATAGGCAATGTCGGTGCCTGAGTCTGCCCCGCTGGAACCTCAACTGTGGGAACCTGATCCTGAACAGTGGGAGGGTCCACAAGTACTACCCCGACTGCTGTGTGGGCTATACCCCTCCCTCTGCAACGACGTCGACCATAGCCTCGACCTCTAGCTGGTCCAGCTGGTATCACCACGATCGGTATCACGAGTCCTCACCATCTATGAGAGAATGAAAATAACAAAAGTTTAGTTTCAAAATCCAATAGAGTCGCACGACAGAATTCAATAATGCGGAATTTTCCTAAGGGTTCTGTAGCCTCTCGAAGATAAGTACAGACGTCTCCATACTGATCCGCAAGACTCTACTAAACCTGCTCATGACTGGTGAGACCTATTTAACCTAGAGCTCTGATACCAACTTGTCACGACTCGATCTCAAAGTCGTGATGGCGCTTGTCGTGGAACCAGGCAAGCCAACCATTTCACTTAATCCAAATTCATTTTCCAGTAAAAGATAAAATTTAATAACAAAATTTCTGACAATAATTCATTTAAGAGTTTAAGACAGTATCTAAAAAAAAATTCAAAGATTCCAACCCTTGATCCAGTGTCACTCAGTCATGAGCTGCTATAACATGAAAATGAAGAAAAGAAGAAATAGACAACATAGTCTCAAAATAAAGTGCACCATGGAGGATAAGAAGGAGAAGACGAGGTCACGGTCTCCATCTGCTACCTCGACAACTCCGACGGAAACTTTGACAGCTACTCAATGTCCACTGTCGGGTCTCAAAGTACCTGGATATGCACACAAGGTGCAGGGGGTAACGTGAGTACACCAACTCAGTAAGTAACGAACCCAACCTATGGGCTGGGAGGTAGTGACGGATGAAACCTATGAAATTATAATAACATTGTACAAAATTAGGCATGACAACAATTTATAAGGAAATGAACAAAATATATCAAATATGCCATGTGCAATCTCCATGCCAGTATAAAACTATGAGAAATCAGAAGGAAAATGTACGCAGAGTCCAAAACTCTCACAAGAAGTCCACTCAGTACTGTAGATAGCTCTTAGGCCCAGGGAAAATCCATCCCGGATTGTACATAAACACAAGTGACGTAGTCACTCAGTACTGAGTAAAAAGTCCAATCCAGCCCCACGGAGAAGATCCATCTCCGGAACATATCACTCGGACAAATCCATGTCCAGGGACGATCCATCCCTCATATATCAGTAGCTTCGAACACGATTCATGCCCAGAGAAGATCCATCCCTCAATATATGTGCGCTCACTGGGGTGTAAAGACTTCGGAGGGGCTCCTATTAGCCCAAGCGCTATATCAAGCCAACGGAGGCATGATCCGAGGATCGTTGCGGTGTGCAGTCCGATCTCATCATTGTCTCATTATCAAGCTCTCGGACTCACTCAGTCATTACTCTTCATTCTCACTCATATGACTCACAGATGTAAGAATCAGCCTAAACAATAATAACATAATATATAATTAACAAATACTGAGACTAATGAATGAAACATATGCTATAACAGGACTGGGTACATGAAGACAAATAATCACAAAGGGAGACACCAATAACTGACCACTCGGGTCTTAACATGTTGGGCGTGAAGCCTTAACATTTATACTTGACATGATTTCTAATATGTTCACATTAATTACAACCTTCACAGTATGAATATCAGCCCGAAATAGCCATTTGGCGGTGTCATGGGATGAGCCAGGCCACAGTTATTCGGTGTACGCCCGCACGCCCGTCACTTGGCATGTGCGTCACCTTAATTAACATCATATATCAGGTAGTTTGGGGTTTTGAACCCTGAGGTCCAAGTTTGTAAACGTTACTTACCTCAAAACCCGCTAAATACTAGTTCGCAGTGCCTTTTGATGTTCTAAACTTCAATACCACACAAGAGGGGGGTGATTTGTGTGGTGTCCAATTTTCGCGTGCAGTAATTATAGAAGGACCAATTTTTGTGTTCCTACTCCTACAGTTTGCGGAATAATAATTGCAGAAATAAACGAACACAGCAATTTTACGTGGAAAAAACCTGGCTCAAAAGGTGAAAAAACCACGACTTACTTCCTTGTAGGATTTTTCCAAACTCTTCACTAAATCAATGAGCCAAATAGCATTTACAAAATAAAATCTTTTGTAAACGTAAGGACTAACTCTAATCCCCTTGTGGCAAACTAGCCTCTAGCTATTTGCGACAAACTTCAAGTTAACTCTAACTTGAACACTCAATACTTTTTACAATTTCTTCTAGATTAAGCTCAAAGATACAATTTGTAATCACCTACTACAAATAAACTAGACTAAAAGACAACAGATGGAACTGGTTCTTCTAACTGGTTCAAGTAGCTTCAGAGTCGCACAGGTAATTCTCACACGAACTGCTTGCAAAATTGCTTTGATAATTTTGCTCTCAATTCTTGTTTTTCTTCTATGTTTGTGCGCACCTATTCAATAAGAACACTTGACAATATATAGGATTAGTAGGCAAAGAGATATACTAGAATTCGGATGCAACTCTTCCTTGGTGGAAGAGTTCTAATTGATCTCAACTCCCTTGATCCTCCTCAATCTTGATTTTGTCCTTACTGAATAAGGAGTCCACCTTCTTAATAATTTGCAACCTTTTTGATTAGGAGATATCTCTTTAGATCACTGATTGTGTTTATCTCCTGCTTGTTCTCCTCACGTTCCTTTAACTCTGCATGTGTCTATGTCTCCAGTGATGGACCTAGTAAAACTCTGAGTTCATTTGTCAACCTTCAAAACCATTCAGCTTCTTGATCCAACAAATTCCCCTTTTTTTATGATGACAAACTCTGTGCTTAGGCCTGTTATCACTTTAATCCAACATTGACACTTTTTATAGCATTAAGCATTTATTATAAAGAACCAGGTTCATTAGGTTATAAATATCACATTTTTCAATATAGCACATCTTCCCCTTTTTAGCATCATCGAAAAGTTGCAAAGTGTTAAAATTACCAGATTTATAATAATTACTCATGGCCATTGAGGCAACTGCAAGTACAAACATGGATTAATCATCAATAGTAAACTAAGAATGCAAACTATCAAAGAAAGTGAGACAAAACAAATAAGAGCATAAACAACACAATTGATTGATAAGAGCATGGTTCAGCCACCAAACACAAAATGAAATAAAAGCAGTTACAATCATGAGCAAAAGATAGCAAAAAAAGCATCCCGAACTGGGTCATAGAGGGGTGAGGGAAGTCACTGGACACCTAAGGTTGGGTAGGGGTGGAGGTTGAGTTCTTTGATTGGAGAAGGGAGAGCATATGTTGAAGAATTCCTTCATTCTTCTCCTTTTCTTTGGCCAGTTCAGCTTTGAGAGCATCTCGCTTAGCCTCAACCTCTGTAAAGAGGGTCTTTAGTCTAAGTATTTCAGCATCCTTAACCCCACCTTCATGAACAAGCGCCCTGACCTTGCTATTCATAGGCATTTTTCTTGATGAACCAGCTTCATCGTCAGGAACATTCACAATATAGTCACATGCCATGAGCGTGTTCTTCCCAAAATGGTCCTTGACAGTGGCCATTTATGCCTTCTTCAAGGACACTTTGAAGTGAGATAGCACAGTTGTTAGGATGAAACCATATGGGATAGCATGGGCCTTGGAGCCATTGACCACCCTGTCCAGCAGCTGAATAATGAAAGAGGGCCAGTTGATTTGCCGTCCACTGTCCAGGCACTCCATGAGAGTTATATCCATATAGTTTGCTATGTTCCTCCTCTCTTGCCTGGGCAGTATGCACTTATTAACAAACTCAAACACCACTTTGTGTTGAGGCTTCATTTCGCTTTTGTACACATCCCTTGGTTAAACTTTTTCAACATTGTCACTAAACCTCCTGGTAATTTGTAGTGTAGAAGGAAGGTCGTCCAAGCTAGGCCACCTCTGCCTTGTATAATCATCATATCCCTCAACGGGAATCCCAAGAATCTCACCCAGCTCCTTGGCATCAAAGGAAATTTAGTCCCCTTAACCTGACTGGAGACCCTGCCATCCTTGACCTTTGCATTTGCCATGAACTCGAAGATCTCACTCCTGGCCAGCCCGCCATCAAGCTGAAGGACCATATCCTTCCAGCCCTGCACGTCCAAAGTGTCCAATAGGTAAATCATTCCTGATTCTTCCAGATCCTTCAACAACCTTCCCTTCAGTATAGTGTGTTTCCTAAATTTGGTCAATTTATCTGTCTCTCCACCAGACTCCTCTGCTTCTTCCCCACTCCACGCATCATCATCATCAAACTGAAGAAGTCTTTGCCTTATTTGGTTTGGGTGTCTCAACCTCAACTTCTGCCATTTGTTCCTCTTGATGGACCAGGTCCATCTCCTCAACGTCAACAGCCTCTATGGGCTCAAACACTTTTTCCTTCCCTTTTTCAGCTTTCTTTCTCCTACTCTCACTCAAAGCTTTCTGCAACTCCTCTTCACTCTTCCTAATTTCACTCCTTGTAGTGCGACCTCTAGGAATGGAAGTTTCAGCAGAGGGGGTGGCTTTTCTCTTCTTGCTTGCCACTGGAGTGTCAGCTTTCTTGGTCTTGGGTGTCCTCTTCTTTTGGTTTTATAGCTCTCCCCTAAGTTTCTCATAAGATCAGTTAAAGTTTCCTCAATGGATGAACTAGTTTCATCAGTTGCATGTTGAAGATTTTCCAGCTGTTCTGCAGCCCCTCTTGAGTTACTTCCCTCTAAATCCTGGGCACCTTCTTCAACGACCACTGGAACAGTACCACAAATTGCCAATGGAGTACCTTCTACCCCTGTTCCCCTCACAATACTTCTTCCTCCCTCTCTCTCAATATCTTTCACAATGTTATTTTTACCACCTCTTCTTCGCCTATCAGGAATTTCCACATCCACTACAGGCCCAATTAGAACAAACCTATTTTCAGGAGTAACTGGTCCAGGCTCAGACCCAATTTTAGGGTATGATGTTACCTGTTTAGAATTGGATGAACCAGATGCTTCCCCCTCAGTGGCGGATTTGAAAGAGTCATTTGAGTTCTCAGATTCTTGAGCCCGGTTGGCTTGAAGCTGAGCGTTCAATTTCCTGGCTAGAGAGCCAGAGGCCACAGTCTTTCTGGATAGCATTTTTACACGCCTTCTCCTGGGTTCCGGATTAGGGCTTAGTTGTATAGTGGGAGTGATTGGAGGAGACGGAACATGATTATTTTGAGGGGTGGTGGAATATGATTGAGAAGGGGTGGAAGAATTCGATTGAGATGGGGTGGAACCAGTATCTTCAAGAGTGATACTGTAGTCAGGTGTAGTTGAGGAGGACGAAGCAGGAGGTGGTGTGGAAGACATGGTTATGATTTATGTTAAATAAAAAGATTAAGATCAAGGTGTTTGAGCAGAAGGTTGAAAGGGTTTCGACGGTTATGCCTTTTAGGAAGAAAAGTGAGTGAAGAATTAGAGAAGTGATGATGGGTTTTTAAAGACTTGGTTAATTAATGCACAACGGGTGTAAGTTTGGTCAAGTGGGAGTCTAATCGGTTCAGGAGTATCAGGTGATAAGTGACGGTTATGACTCCCCTATAATCTAGACCATTTTAATTTGATTGGACTCTTTGGAACGGGTTCAAATGTGGGATGAGTACTAGATTTTGAAAAGAGCTTATTATATATAGAGTCATGCTCATGAGTAACTATTAATATTTCAATATGTGTATAGTGATGAGCACATACCTTGTCTGTCATATGAATTAGCAACGATGAACCAGGTTCATCTTGTTAGAATCTCTTGATTAAGCCTCAATTTACAAAAATAGAAAAACACCTTTAGTAACCAAGGAGTAATATTAATACATGGCAAGAGAGTATGCCCTTTAAGGCATGAAACTGAGCAATGATTATTCTGATTATTTACACATTTCATAATTCATAGCCAATTTATTTTTCTTTCTTTTTTCTTTTTTGTTTTGAACTGGTTCAATTAGGTGATCTTAATCATCCCTAATTTTAACTTGTTTCTCTCAAAATGCTCTCTACTTAGTGCTTTAGTAAAGATGTCAGCAATTTGTTTGTTAGTAGCACATAATTCAATAGAGATCATTCCCTTCTCATAGTTTTCTCTTAAGAAATGGTGTCAAACATCTATGTGCTTTGTTCTTTTATGATGAACGAGGTTTTTTGTCATACTAATAGCACTAGTGTTATCACAGAAGATAGGAATGCATCCAACCTCTATACCAAAATTCATCAGTTGTTGCTTAATCCATAGTAACTGAGCACAACATGAGTCTGCAACCACGTACTCAGCCTCAGCAGTAGATAGTGCTACTGAATTCTGTTTCTTAGTGGTCCAAGACACAAGACATGAGCCCAAAAAGTGTGCCATACCTGAGGTGCTTTTCCTATCTACCAAGAAGCCTGCATAGTCAGCATCAGCATATCCCACAAGATCAAAACTACTCCTTTTAGGGTACCAAAGACATAAGTCAGTGGTGTCTTTTAGATATCTCAAGATTCTCTTCACTGCAGTTAAATGGGATTCCTTTGGATTGGCCTGAATTCTTGCACAAAGCCCTACGCTAAAAACAATGTCAGGTCTACTGGCAGTGAGGTATAGCAATGACCCAATCATCCCTCTATACAACTTTTGATCAACAGATGAACCGGGTTCGTCTACATCTAGTTTTGTGGTAGTTGCAATGGGAGTGTCAATTTCTTTTGAGTCTTCCATTTTAAATCTTTTGAGCAACTCTTTCACATATCTTGCTGATGGATCATAGTTCCATTTGAATTTTGTTTAATTTATAAGCCTAAAAATAAATTAAGCTCACCCATCATGCTCATTACAAATTCTCTCATTAGTTTAGCAAATTCTTTACTTAGTTTTTCAGAAGTTGCCCCAAATATTATGTCATCTACATATATCTATACTACTAAGAGATCCTTACCTTTTTCCTTCAAGATTAAGGTGCTGTCAATTTTACCTTTTTTGTAGTCATGTTCCAGCAGGAACTTGGATAGTCGTTCATACCATGCTCTTGGTGCTTGATTGAGTCCATACAATGCCTTGTCAAGTTTGTACACATGGTCTGGAGTCTCCTTGCTTTCAAACCTCGGAGGTTGCTTGACAAATACTTCTTCTTTTAGATAGCCATTCAGAAAAGCACTTTTGACATCCATCTGGTGGAGGGTGAATTCCATGTAGGCAGCAAATGCTATGAGGAGCCTGATTGTCTCCAACCTTGCCACAGGAGCAAAAGTTTTAACATAGTCTATGCCTTCTTCTTGACTATATACTTGGACCACCAATATAGCCTTGTTTCTTGTAATTGTTCCATCTTCATCAAGTTTGTTTATGAAGACCCACTTTGTGCCAATCACTGATATATCTATTGATCTGGGTACCAGATGCCAAACTTGACTTCTTTTAAATTGATTGAGTTCTTCTTGCATGGCATTTACCCAGTTTGCATCCTGCAAGGCTTCAACAACATTTTTGGGTTTGATCAAAGATAGGAAAGCATCAAAAGCACACAGTTTTTGTAGAGAGGATCTGGTTTTGATTCCAGATCTTAGATCAGTTATGATGTTCTCAATGGGGTGAGAACTTTGATATCTGTGTGGTTTTAAAACCAGTTGGTCACAACTTGATGATCCTATAGTGCCTTGTTGTTGTGGAACAGGATTAGGGAAAAGTTCCAATGAGGTTTGCTATTGAGTTCCCCCTGTCATGTTGCTCAGGGTAGATGGACTTGTTCCATCATCTGTTCCTTCTTCCAGTGTTGCTCCAATTTGATCGAAGTTTCTGACCAGCCCAATTTCCTCATCTTCCTGTTCCTGTCTCTCAGAAAGAATGTTAGTTTCATCAAAAACAACATGCACACTTTCTTCAACACACATAGTTCTTTTGTTATATACTTTATAGCCTTACTATGTGAGGAATATCCCAATAATACTCCCGCATCACTTCTGGGATCAAACTTACCTAGGGAGTCCTTGCCATTGTTGTGCACAAAGCACTTACAGCCAAAAGCCCTAAGATGGGATATATTGGGCGTTCTCCCTTTAAGTAACTCATTGGGAGTATTCTCTACAAATGTTCTAGTCATGTACCTATTTATGATATAGTATGCAGTGTTTATTGCTTCTGCCTAGAAGTTATGAGGTAGTTTACTAGAAAGAAGCATGGTTCTAGACATATATTCAAGTGTTCTGTTCTTTCTTTCAACAACTCCATTTTGTTGTGGAGTTCTGGGGGAATAAAAGTTATGATCTATGCCATGTTCATCACAAAATTCAACAAATTTTGTATTTTCAAATTCAGTGCCATGATCAGACCTTATTGATACAAGTTGATTTCCTAATTGTTTTTGGGTTTTTTCTAACAAAAGAAGTAAACATATCAAATGCTTCATCTTTAGATGTTAGGAACAATGTTCAGGTAAATCTAGAGTAGTCATCAACAAGCACAATTACATATCTCTTACCACATCTGCTTAATGTTCTCATAGGACCTCATAGATCCATATGGACCAATTCCAACGTCCTGGTGGTACTTATCACTTTCTTGCTTTTGAAAGAGGACCTTACCTACTTCCCCCTTGAACAAGCCTCACAAACTTTGTATTCCTTGAACTTAGTGTTAGGGATACCTATCACCAAGTCCTTGGAGACTAGTTTGTTGAGTTGATTTAGACTTGCATGTCCAAGTCTTTTGTACCAAAGGAGGGGATCACTGTCCAACACACTCAAGCAAGTTAATTCATTTTCTGATAGTGTGGACAAGTCAATGAAATAGCTATTATTCACTCTTTTTCCCTGCAAAACAATCTTGTTAGTGATAAGATTAATCACAAAGCATTTTGTAGAAGTTAATGCAACCAGGTTACCTCTGTCACACAGTTGTGACACACTGATCAGGCTATATTTCAAGTCATCTATCAAGTAAACGTCCTCAATGGAACGTGTGTCATCCTTTCCTACCTTACCAACCCCAATGATTTCACCTTTCTTCCCATTTTCAAAGGAGACATTTCCTCATTTGAGGTTCTTAAGTGAAAGAAAGTGTTCCTTGTTTCCTGTCATGTGTTTTGAGCAGCCACTATCCAAGTACCATATTTGACTACTCCCTTTCACTTGAACCTACAAAAGAAAATCATGGGTAAGTCTTAGGAACCCAAACTAGTTTGGGTCCCTTTCTATGAGAAAAAGGATGAATTAAGTTCCTTCTGGCCCAATTTGGTAGCCAATTTTTATTTCGAACAAAACTCTTATTCTTTTGACTGGCCTGTTCTTTTGCATTGCATTCAATTTTGTAATGACCAGTCTTACCACAGTGGGTGAAAATTTTGTTCTCAGGTAGTGTGAGGTACTTGTTTTTGGGATCCCATTTAGCTAGTTGACTCCCAAAGAAAAGTCCTCTTCTGTTGCTACTGTGATTTTCTTGAAGCCATGTCAAGGCATCAGAAGATTTATTCCATTTGCATGTTCGGTCCAGTTCATGTTTGGCCTTATCAAGTTCCTCCTTTATAACTCTTATCTGCTCATCTTTCTTATACAACTCATCCTTTAGTATTCCTACATTTTCTTCTAACATGAGTTGAGAGCTGTCAGATGTCTTGTTACTAGTTCCTAGTTTTAGTTTTAAATTTTCATATTTTAACTCCAGGACATTAGTTTCAAGTGGATGAACCTGGTTCTTCAAGACAGTGTTTTCATTTACAAATTCACTTACTCTGAGCTCCAGGTTCTTACCTTTTTTCTTTTAACATTATACACTCCTTAGACAGCTGTTCCTTTTCTTTCTTTATTTCTTCAGAATCGTCAATGAAGTCAAGTAACAATTCAGAGAGTTTTTCTTTAGATAGGAACTTAATCTTATTTTTGAGATGAGATATACTTACCTCTGGTTATTCACATGATTCTTCATCTGATTCACCAATTGCCATAAGTGCCTGTTCATCTCCTTCTTCATCATCTGATTCTTCATCTGAGCTTTCACCACAAGCAACAACCATAGCTTTCGATGATATTTTGTTTTTCTTAGGATGAACCAGTTCCTTCTTCTGGTTCCTTCTTCTGGTTCCTTCGTTTAGATCTTTCCTTTTTCCATTCCACTTCCCATTGAGGAAAATTCTTGATGTGATGATCAGTTTTTCCACATTTGTTGCATCCCTCGTTGGTGGGATTTTATGAAGCCTTTGCCTTGTTGTAGTTTCCACCTCTTGAGATGCCATTTTTCCTAATGAGATAGTTTCTGAATTCCTTGGTAATCATGGCCATCTCATCTTCCTCCGGATCTGCTCCCTCAGTGATTCTCAATTCCAGGCTTTTTTCCTTCTTGGTAGCATCCATCTTCATTGTCTGCCTTCTAAGTTCATAAGCAGTGAGATTACCAATTAGCTCATCCAACCTAAAGGTTTCCATGTTCTTGGATTCCTGAATAGCTATGATCTTGCTTTCCCAGGAGATTGGCAAAACCCTTGTCAAAATCTTTCAACTTTGTCTTCTTCAAGAATATTCCTTCCAAAAGATTTTAGTTCATTTGACAGAGTAGTGAACCTAGTGTACATCTCTTGGATGGTCTCTCCTTCCTTCATAGAAAAGTTCTCATATTGAAATTATAGTAATGTACCTTTGGATCTTTTCACTTGTGCAGTTCCTTCATGAGCCACTTGCAGAGTGTCCCAAATTTCTTTGGCAGTGGTGCAGCTTTGAATCCCACTGTACTCATCTGGACCAAGTCCACACACAAGCCACTTCTTTGCTTTTTCTTTTCCCATTTTCTCAAATCTTCACTCGTGCAGTCAGCTCTAGTTTTGGGCACTTCTACTCCTTCAGCAGTCTTTTTCATAGTGGCCAGAGGGCCGTCAGTGACTATGTCCCATAGTTCATAGTCTTCCCCAATTAGGTGATCCTTCATCATGTTCTTCCACCAGGAGTAGTACAAGCCATTGAAGAGTGGTAGCCTAGCAGTTGATTGTCCTTCCCAGTTCCCAGGTGGTGCACTCATATTGATCTTTTCCTAAGGTGTTAGCCTCTTCAAGGATAACCTGCTCTGATACCAATTGATGTTCGAAACTTCAATACTACACAGGAGGGGGTGATTTGTGTGGTGTCCAATTTTCGCGTGCAGTAATTGTAGAAGGACCAGGTTCTTCTATGTGTTCCAACTCCTACAATTTGTGAAACAATAATTGCAGAAATAAACGAACACAACAATTTTACGTGGAAACCACCTGGCTCAAAAGGTGAAAATAACCACGACTTACTTCCCAGTAGGATTTTCCCAAACCCTTCACTAAATAAATGAGCCAAATAGCATTTACAAAATAAACTCTTTTGTAATCCTAAGGACTAACTCTAATCCCCTTGTGGCAAACTAGCCTCTAGCTATTTGCGACAAACTTCAAGTTAAATCTAACTTGAAACCTCAGTACCTTTTGTAATTGCTTCTAGATAAAGCTGAAAGATACCATTTGTTATCACCTACTACAAATAAACTAAACTAAAAGACAACAGATGGAACTGGTTCTTCTAGCTGGTTCAAGTAGCTTCAGAGTCGCACAGGTAATTCTCACACGAACTGCTTGCAAAAGTGCTTTGATAATTTTGCTCTCAATTCTTGTTTTGCTTCTATGTTTGTGCGCACCTGTTCAATAAGAACACTTGACAATATATAGGATTAGTAGGCAAAGAGATATACTAGAATTCGGATGCAACTCTTCCTTGGTGGAAGAGTTCTAGTTGATCTCAACTCCCTTGATCCTCCTCAATCTTGATTCTGTTCTTACTGAATAAGGAGTCCATCTTCTTATCAATTTTCAACCTTTTCAATCAGGAGATATCTCTTTAGATCACTGATTGTGTTTATCTCCTGCTTGTGCTCCTCACGTGCCTTTAACTCTGCATGTGTCTATGTCTCTAGTGATTGACCTGGTTCAACTTTGAGTTCATTTGTCAACCTTCAAAACCATTCAGCTTCTTGATCCAACACCTTTGCCTCTAGATTCGGCCTCTGAGTGCTCCAAATCTACCAGAAATCAGATTTACACCATTATAATATGCCAAGGAATGAAACACAATCGAAATTTATCAAAATTAACCAAAGATCCTGAATTTGGCCAAACCCGACCCCGGGTCCACGTCTCATAATTCAATAAATTTTACACCACAAGAATCCTCATCCTCCAACGAGTATATACGTACCAAGAAAACCAAAATTGGACACCAAATGACCCCTCAAATTCCCATTTTAAAGTCTCTAATCCCAAGCCCTAATTACCCATTTTTAGCACTGATTTTCCCCAATTTTCGCCACTAATCAGACCTATAATCACACATAAACGAGTTTAGAGTCCAAAAACCTTACCTCAATGAAGAACTATCGATTTCCCTCTTCAAAAACCCTTCAAAAGCTTCAAACCCGTATGAAAATGGTGAAAGAAATACCAAAATTCGCTAAGGACACCTTATATAGGTTCTGCCCAGGGATTCTCGCACATGCGGCCTAAATCTCGCACCTGTGGACCGCACCTTCGCTCCAGGTGCACACCTGCGAGAAATCATTAAAAATCAAAGTTCCGCACCTGCGACTCTGCAGGTGCGGTCCCACGTTCACACCTGCGGCCTTTCACTGACCCAGCCAATGTCCGCATCTGCGGAGTCCTGTCCACTTCTTCTGGCCTGCACATGCGGTCCCCCATCCACAGGTGCGGTCACAGCAGTAAAATGGCACCAGCAGCATCTTTGCTGCAAATTTCCAAGTTCAAATATCCGTTAACCATCCGAAATCAATCCCGAGCCCCTCGGGGCCCCAACCAAAAGTACCAACAAGTCACAAATGAGCATTCGAACTTAATCGCACCCTCGGAACACCCAAAATAACATCAAAATACTAAATTCACCTCGAATTCGAGCTTATGAGCTTTGAAACTTCTCAACTTCGCCAAAGATGCTGAAACCATCCAAAACACGTCTGATTGACCTAAAATTTTGCACACACATCCAAAACGACACTAAGAACCTGTTCCAACTTCCGAAATTCTATTTTGACCCCGATAGCCTATTTTCCGCTGCCGACCGAAAATCGCCAAAACTAACTTTCTCCAATTCAAGCATAATCCTATGTCGGACATCAAAACTACATTCTGAACACACTCATAAGTCCCAAATCACCTAACGAAGCTATCCGAACCATAAAATCTGCATTCCGAGTTCGTTTACCAAGAAGTCAACTCCCAATTGACTTTTCCAACTATAAGGCTAATTTAAGAGACTAAGTGTCTCAATTCTCACCACGACCACTCCGAACCCGAACCAACTGACCCCAGCACATCATAAACAAACTAAACAAAGCATGACAAGGAAAAAACATAAATAACGGGGCTAATTCCACGGAACGACCGGCCGGGTCGTTACAATATGCCCTTACAGTCACATAGTTGGTTCATATATGCCCTTTTCGAAATGGAATCCACCCGAGCTAATTGGATCTTAATTGTACTAAAGTGCATTACAAATACTATTTTCTTTTTATTAGTAATATTTTTCTTTACCTTTCTCTTTTCTTTCTTCTTTTTATTTTCTTCTCTTTTTTCCTTTTTCTTTCTCCCATATCCGAGATCCTCCATTGCTGATGCTTTCTCCATTTTCGTCACCACTTTCACTTGAAAAAACTCATAAATTTCTGCTAATTTTACTATCACAAATCCCACAGGTTTTTCTGACCTGAAGGAGATGAAAATTGTTAGAGATATTTTTCGGTGGTGTTAATTTGGTGAAGATATGATATGGTTATTCAGATTTTGAAGGTCTTATTACCTTCAGATCTGAAGCTCCACAGGGAACAACACCTTAAAAATCTGAATAACCATATACTCCCTTCACTCAATTAACCCCACCAAAAAAATTTCTCCGATAATTTTCATTTCCTTTAGGTCAAAAGAACTTGTGGAGTTTGTGATAGTAAAATTAGCAGGAATTTATGAATTTTTTCAAGTGAAATTGGTGAAGAAAATAGAGAAGGCGTCGACAATGGAGGAAATCGAATATAAGAGCAAGAGAAAGTAAAAAAAGAAAATAAAATAAAAAAGAAGAAACAAAAGGGAAATGTAAAGAAAGAAATACTACTAATAGAAAGGAAATGGTGTTTGTAATACACTTTAGTACAGTTAACGAAAGAGCTAGGAGTAATTAGTTTGGGTGGATTCATTTTGAAAAGGGCATATATGGACCAACTATGTGACAGTAAGGGCATATATGGGTTAAAGTATTAACGAAGGCAAATGTGCCCAATTTCATATAGTACAAGGGCATATATGGACCAACTATGTGACGATAACGAAAGGCAAATATGCTAATTTTGTATTGTACAAGGCATATTTATACCTTTTCCATATTTCTTATGTTTCCAATCCTTTTCCCTTTTCGTCTATTCCCATCCCCTTTTTCCTTGTTTTCTTTTTACGTTATCCTTTTCCTCCTCAATTCAATTTCTTTGTCAGCTGCCTTGAAGTGATCGAGAATTCAAAATTTCATAAACCAAAGGCATAGATCTTGACCTCAAATCCAACTTTTTTTATCAAGTTTAGAAAACATTCATCTCATTGGAAAAATTGGATTACGATCGAATTAAAATTATTTCTTGTGTTTATTATCATGAAATTGTCACGACTCGGAATCCCTACCGTCGGGATCGTGATGGCACCTTACATTACACTTTCTAGGTAAGCCAACGTAAGAGGTTATTTAGCCAATTCTTTACGTTTAAGTAATTATCAGTAACCAAGTTATAATAAATCGAAATAAACACGAAAATATATAAATACAACTTTGATTACATACTATTACTACCCATAATCCTGAATCACACTTCACGAACATACTAAGATTTTACTACAAGTATTTGTCCGAAAGAAAATACATTTGTTTGTGAAATAAGGTAAAACAGTAAGTATGGGGGTATAGAAGGGGACGCCAGGGACTGCAGACGCCAACGGCACTGCCTTGGGTCTCCTAGTTGTGATGTCTACAGCCAACCTCTCGAGCAGCCCGAACCTGCTCCAAAATTTGCATAGGAAGTACAGAGTGCAGTATCAGTACAACTGACCCCATGTACAGGTAAGCGCCGAGCCTAACCTCAACGAAGGAGTGACGAGGCTACAGCGGGACACTCACAATATAAGCTGCATACGGTAAACAATATAAGCAGAAAGGAAGACACAATAAAGTAAAGCAGTAACTTGCAAGAAGTAAATACAGTACCCAACGTATTTCATTAGTGTTCAACTATTACCAATCCTTAAGTGCATTTCAAGACTACCGTACAGCTAACATAGTCAAAGAAAAGCATAAACATTTAGATTGTTGCGGCGCGCAACCCGATGCCACCGTACATGTCATAATCCTCCCTTATTTCCTCTTAATAACATAAACAACAGAATATAAATAAAAGTGTTGCGGCGTGCAACCCGATCCCACCGTATCACAATTATCACAATCATAATTCACCCTTATCTCACCACATTCAACCCTTATTACACCTGTTGTGGCATGCAACTTGATCCCACCGTACAACATCAATTCACCCTTATTCCTCCTTAATATATCACCCTTATTCCATATGTTGGGGCGCACAAACCCGATCCCACCATATCAGTATCAATTACTCAGTAAGTATAGAATTTTCACAATTTACAAAAAATCCTTCAGAATACTTAAACTTCAAAACAAAGCAAATAAGAAGCTCGTACTCAATAAAACCTCACACAAGTAATACTACTCAGCGCGACCAATCCAGAATATTATTAAAGCACCAATAAAACAGCTTAAGCAAGAAATAGGAGACAATGAAGCTACAGGATAACTAAAACTTTCAACCAGGAGAAACAATATCTAACAAGTAGCAATTAGGCATAGAAATACAAGAAAAACATGTAACATCTAAGGAAGGGAAGGAAACAATATAAGAAGAATGGGAAACGAAACAGGAAAGACAGATAAATTGGCGGCGCATACGTTTTCGTCACCTCGCCGCTCATATGATTTTCATATAGAAATTAAGGTAATGTTCCTAATCCCTCAAGCCAAAGTTAGACACAACACTTACCTCGCTCCACGTGCCACTCAATACTCAACTACCATTTTTCCTCTAGTATCCACCTCAAACCACTCGTATCAAGCCACAATTAACTCAATAACATCAAATATTGCTAAAGGAATCAATTACAATGCGTAAATGTTGATTTCCCAAACTTTTTCTCAAAAAGTCAAAAATCAACCCCAAAACCGCTTGGTCAAAACATGAGGTTCGGACCAAAACCCATTCACCCCCGAGCCCTAATATGCATTTAGTTTTGAAATTTAACCCCAATTTGAAGTCTAAATCCCAATTTTCCGAAAATCTCTAATTTTATCCCAAACCCCCAATTTCTACCATGGAAATCCTAGATTTTAGGTTGGAAATTCATGAAATGTGATGGGAAATTGAAATAAAGTAGGTTAGAATCACTTACCAAAGTTTTGGGAAAGAATTGATCTTGTCGAAATCACCTCTAGGGTTCTAGGATTTGAAAATTTGAAGAATGGGAGAAAAATCCCGTTTAAGTCAATTTATACAGATGTAGATGTCGCATTTGCGACCTGAGCTTCTCAAATGCGAAGGAGCAATCGCAAATGTGAATCCCTTCACACTTCTGCTGCCTTCGCAAATGCGAAGATAAGTTCGCAAATGCGACCCTTGAGTCTTCGCAAACGCGACTCAATGATCGCATTTGCGATCACTACCCTTCCCAGAATCCCTTCGCAAATGCGAAGGAAAACTCACAAATGCAAAAACTGTTGGCCCAACTTCTCTTCGCACTTGCAATTAGAAGAACGCAAATACAAACTTCTCAGAGATCGCAATTGCGATGCCTGATCTCGCAAATGCGAGGTCAGAGGCCTGCAATAATACCAGATGCACTAGCATATGTTCTAAGTCCCAATTTCACTCTGTAGCCTATCCGAAACTCACCCGAGCCCTTGGGGCTCTAAACCAAAAGTGCACACAAGTCTAAAACATCATACGAACTTTCTTGCGCAATCAATTCGCCAAAATAACACTTAGAACTATGAATTTAACCCAAAATAACATGAAATTTTCAAGAACACTTTGAAACTCCTATTTTCACAACTGGGCATCCGAATCGCGTCAAATCAACTCTGTTTTCACCAAATTTCACATAATTATGGAATTGGACCTATACCGGGTTCCGGAACCAAAATACGAACCCGTTATCCAAAAAGTCAAACCTTAGTCAAACACTTCAAATGCTATCGTACCTGAAAATATACGACGGTACGATGGACCCTGAGGCTCATGTGACTCACTATGTCACCGCAGTAAAAGGCAACAACATTGCCAAAGAGTAAGTATCCTCTATATTATTGAAAAAGTTTGGCGAAGTGCACTAACTTGGTATTCACAGCAGCTCCAATGAGACGTTCGAAGAAATGGCCGACAAGTTTGTAACGTACCATGTCGGAGCTAAGATGTGATAACCCAAAGGGTCATCTTATGATTAGAGACACCATTCCGGTCTTATTAGCCTTCAAACATTAATTTCATTCACCTCAATTTGTGTGCGCAGTTCGAGCGTGAATCCCGAAACATTTGTGTGAAAATATATGAAATAATAATTTTTTAGAGTTAAAATTTATTTTTAGTTGACTTTGGTCAACATTTTGAGTAAACGGACCAGGACCTGTGTTCCAACGATCCCGGGAGATCCGTAGTAAAATATGGGACTTGGGCGTATTCTCGGAATCGAATTCCGAGGTCCCTAGCCCGATAAATGAATTTTTTGATGAAAATTGTTAAACTAAAATTTAAAGGAATTAAATAAATAAATTAATGTTTGAACTCATTGGTATCGGGCCCGTATTTTTGTCCCGGAGCTCGGTACAAGTTTGTTATAATATTTAAGTCTTATCTGTGAAATTTGGTGGAAATCGGAGTTTATTTGACGTGATTCGGACGTCTGGTTGAGAAGATAGGGAAATTGAAATGTTCTTGGGGAATACATGAGTTTTAATTCTAATCCGTAGTTTTAGGTGTTATTTTAGCGATTTGATCGCACGAGCAAGTCCGTAGGATATTTTTAGACTTGTGTGCATGTTTGGTTTGAAGCCCCGAGGGCTCGGGTGAGTTTTGGGTAGGCTTAGGGATGTGTTTACTTAGGAATATATGGTGTTATAGCTGTTTCTGGTGCACTGGTGCGCTGTTCTTCGCGATTGTGAATCCTCTCGCGCGATCGCGAAGAGTAAATGGGTTGGAGGTCGATTTGTTCTAAGCGAACGCGTAACACTGGTCGTGAACGCGAAGCACTGGGGGGGGACTACCTGATCGAGGCCCACCTATACCACTATAGAATGGCAAGGCAAGGTCGATGTAGCTTTTACCCGATAGGATCAGGATCGAAAACCACAAGGAGTTAGATGATGGGAGTTGAGTTTCTATCCAAATTAGGAGTGTGTATTGTTCTTAAATACTCTTCTAAACATGGGTTGATTTGATTCTATACTAATTTTAATACTAAATATTACTACTATCAAACTAGTTACAATATTTTTGTGGGATTTTATCAAGTAATTAAGGGCACTAGGGATGCAACTTACCCTTAGGTGAGTATCTAACGGGATTTAAAATCTAGGATAAACTTGTTGGTCATGGACTCGTGATATAACCTCACACTAAATTATTCACCCTATGTCTCTCGGTAGTTTGGGTGACTTTGCCCGAATTGGCTTCCTCAAGCCTAATTGGGTGTTTCAACAAAGCAAGTGAGATGGCTCAAGTCGGGTATTACTATCTCTAGTTTCTACCCTTTAATTGGGGCTATAATCTTTTGAATTCACCTCAATTCCTTGTTAGCCTATTTTACCTAGACTTGGGTCATCTTCCTCAATAATAGCCCTAGTCATAAAGGCATGAATCAGTGTTTGCAACCACTAATACAATATATTAAGCATGAAATAGACTAAGTATCACTGACCCAACAACAAGTGAACCCTAAAATTGAAGACCCATTAAATACCCACACTAGGGTTGGGTCACAACCCTAGCTTATGGGTCTAGCTACTCATATCCATGGAAGAAATCAAAATAGAAGATGAAATTAAAGCCATAAATATTGATTACAAAGATAAAATCTAAGATTAAGAGTAGAATCTATGCTAATGTTACTCCAAAAAGTAAAAAGATGATATCCACGAGCTCCCTAAAATATATGATGTCCTAAAAGTAAGAAAAAGAAGTATTTATACACAACTGAAAATATTGGACAAAAATGCCCCTACGGAGGTTTCGCTGACAGCGGAATTTTGAGCGCTCTAGCGGAATAGCTTTCGCGCGCAATAATAAGCGTGGACCACAGTTCTTGAATTGGCACTTCTCTGAACCACATTTCCGCTTCCAGCGGAATCTTGAGCGCCTCAACGGACTTAGAAAGCGCGACAGAGGAATTTTATCGATGACCGCGCTCTTATGAAGGACCTCTTTTAGCAACTCTCTGAAGTTGGTATTCCGCTCCCAGCGGATTATTGAGCGCTCCAGCGGATAGGAAAGCGTGGCAATGGAATTGTGGCACTGTCAGCGGTTCCATAAAGACAAAAATACATCTCTCTGAACCTAATTCCACGGCCGCCCTCAGAATTACGCCCCAACGGAATGTCTTCCGCTGCAGCGCAATAGTAGTGATGTCAGAGCTTTTGCTGGGTCCCTAGGCTATGCAAGTTTGGCTCCTGTTTAAGTCATTTTTAGCCATTCTCCTCAATTTGACTCAAGACCTGCAATTTAAGCACCTTGCATTAGTTTTTGGGAGTACCTTAGTGCAATTTTTGCCCCAAAACCTAAGCAAAAGAGAGTAAATAGTAGGTAAAAATCCCTAGTTATCACTACCCTTTGCGAACGCGACCATGCTACTGCGAATGCGATGAGTTAAGGGGACCTGGGAGGGGTGAGTCGAGTTATTCTACGCGAACACGACCACTTGGTCGCGAACGCGTACAGTAAATCGCGAACGCGTATGCTTTTGGGCCGTAATGCTCCGCGATCGCGACAGGCCTCTCGCGAACATGATGAAGGCTTGTCCAGCGAGTTAAAAACAGAACTTAAAACGGGAATAGGCCATTCTTTCATATTTTCAAAACCAAGAAAACCTAGAGGCGATTTCCAAGAGACAAGTTCTTCCCCAAGGTGTTGGTAAATGATTCTAAACTATTTTCACTCGATTACCCATTGTTTTACATCACTTTTCAATCAAAAATCAAGGGTTTTCATGGTAGAAATTGGAGGTTTGGGTAGAATTAGGGAATTTTGCATAATTGTAATTTAGACCTCGAATTGGAGTCGGATTTCGAAACTAACTACATATTCGGGATCGGGAGTGAATGGGTAAACGGAATTTGGTCTGAACCCCGAGTTTGGACCAAGCGGGCCCGGGGTCGGTTTTTAAATTTTTTGAGAAAACTTAGGAAAACCATGATTTTGTATTAAAGTTAATTCCTTTAGCAATAATTAATGATATTGAACTAAGTATTATTATATTCGAGTGTGTTGTAGGTGAATTCTAATGAAACAGTTATACTTGAGCAGTGAGTGGCCTGCGGAACCGAGGTAAGTGTTGTGTCTAACCTTAGCTTGAGGGGAATAAGTATTGTGTGTCTACTTGCTACTTGTTTTGTTGTTAAATACAATGTATAGGTGAGGTGAAGAGTACCTATACGTTGTGGTCGAGTCATAATATGCGAGTGAAAGTTCATTTTTGTTATTCTTGTAGTCTTAAAGCATGTTATTCATGTTATTGTTGCTTTTGAAATATTGAAAAAATTGTATCTGATTCCATCAAGATGGACAACAATGTGAATATTGATTTGAGATTGAGGTGTTAAATTGTGGAAGTAATATGATGAAACATTGGTTTCTTATGAATTTCCTCTTTATCTGTTGTTAATGATTCTGTGAATGGTGAGGAAGAGTGTAAAGCACGAAGGGTGATGCCGTGCATAATTTGTTTAAATGGTGAGGAAGAGTGTAAAGAACGAAGGGTGATGTCGTGCATAAATTATTATTGTGCGGAAGAGTGTAAAGCACGAAGGGTGATGCCGTGTATAATTTACTTATATTGTGAGGTTGAGAGTAAAAGCACGAAGGGTGATGTCGTGCATAAATTATTATTGTGCGGAAGAGTGTAAAGCACGAAGGGTGATGCCGTGTATAATTTACTTATATTGTGAGGTTGAGAGTAAAAGCACGAAGGGTGATGTCGTGCATTCTTATTTATAATTTGGTGAGGATGAGAGTAAAAGCACGAGGGGTGATTCCTTGCATTTTATTTATTATTTGGTGAGGCTGAGAGTAAAAGCACGAAGGGTGATGTCGTGCAGAAATTTCCTTTCTATTTTAATTGCCTAATTTTGTTTGTTTATCATGGCTTATTTCTGTCTTTTCATTATCACACTCCTTATGTTAAAATTCCCCACTGCATGTCCCCCTTCCCATTATTTGTTATTTTTAAATTCTTTATTTGCGGTTATTTCTATTAGCATGATTATCCTGTCCAAGTTTATATATGGTGTCTTGTCCTAGCCTCGTCACTACTTCGCCAAGGTTAGGCTCGACACTTACCAGTACATGGGATCAGTTGTACTGATACTGCACTCTGCACTTCTTGTGCAGATCCAGGTTCTGAGCTGAGTTCGAGCTAGAGCTGACACTATTAGCACGGAGACACGAGGTAGACCCTCCAACGTCCACAGATTCCTGGAGTCTTCTCATCATTATGCATTTGCTGTTTTATTTAGTTCAAAACAATTATATACTATATCTTTGAGCCAAATACTTGTAGTAAACTCTTAGTAGTTCGTGAATTGTGACTCCAAACCCTGGGTAGCTAGATATTATCATTAGTTCGTGGTATCGTTTTATTACTTCGTACATTTTTTTGGTATCATTTATTGGATAGTATTAGATTTCGTATATGTGTTAAACTGTTTTAAATGTTGAACCCTCTAATGTTGTCTTGCCTAGCATGAATAACATTAGGCTCCATCACGGTCCCGACGGTGGGAATTCGGGTCGTGACAAAAGAAAGCAGAGGCGAGAGTGAATGATACATTTACCATCAAACAGTCACTCGGTGAAGGACTGAGGGACTTCCTCGCTCGGTTCAGTCGTGTAAGGATGACCTCACCGAATGTATCAGAAGGAATGGCTATATCAGCTTTCCAAAATGGGTTGAACATGAGCGGTTCAAGGGAAACCAGAAAGTTGTTGAGTCGGCTCATGAAGTACCCTTCCCCCTTACCGCTTGGGACTAGATACACAACGCCTATTGCGTCGAAGTCCGAGCTGACAAAGACGACCTAAATGGGCCAAACCAACGGTTGACCTCAGTACAAGCCAAGTCAAGTAAATATTGGGGAAACGACAATAGAAGAGATCTTGCAGGTCAATGACCCAACCGAGAAATACATCAACCGTATGTCAGAGCCGCCATCATGTAGCCTGTCGCGCGCCCTTTTTCTCGCGAAATCGTGTTTTGACATTTTGGACAACTCCTTTTGAGAGGGTAAGGAAAACGAATTGGTTTAGAGTCTCCACCTAACGGATTAAGGTGTGTTAGGTCACCTAGAGCAGATAACTCATGTTATACCAGTTTACATCACCAGAGATCGGGTAAGGGCTCAAATTACCTTGATAGGAAGGTGTTAGACACCCCTCGAGGTCCACAACGGTGGGTCCTGGCCGAACTTAAATTAAGTGAATTAGTCTATGGGGGGAGGAAGAAATTTGGGCAAATAAAACAAATGATTTATTTTAAAGCAAGGGGGTCCTAAGTTTTTTAGCCTAAGGATGCAAAATATAATTATAATAAATACATCAAAAATATTTAAAGCTTAATGCAGATATAAATGATGAAAATTAAATGATAAATCATCATAAAATTATTCTTGATGCAATCAATAATTATTTATATAATAAAATGCAGAAATAAATTGATTAAAAGCCTTTTAAAAATTATAAAAAATTATGAAATAATACTTGATGATGATCATGCACTATTTTGAAGGTATATATGTATATTTAAAATATATGAGGGAAATATTGGGTATCAACAGCTGCCCCTCTTTGCCCAGGAAGAATGGAAGAGTCGTCGGGTAAAGACATGATGACTAATTTTGACCGAATAAGGTGATTTGAAAGATATAGGCCGCACTCTGGTTTCTGAGATGCCTAAATATTCCTGGTTTTACAGGAATCAGGTCGTGTGTAGTTCTGGATCCAACGATGGAGTAAGCCAATAGAGTTGTTGTAAGGACGGACAAAATATTACAAATAGGGTTAATTGGGGTTCGAAACGGTTATGGGTAAATGAGACTAGGTAACAGATGATGAACAGTTATGTTTGAAATAATTTTAAAGATGTGGATGGAAACCGGAGCGGGATTGCTCCTGTTAGGATAACGGTTACTTTCGGACCACCTGTAAATTTACAAAAATGCTCTGCGAACAAATATGTATAAATTATTGCATTAACTTAGACATGATGCAAATTTCCTTCGGACCATGAAGAATGTCTTTGGACGGTGAAGATGACGTCCTTAGACCATGATGTCCCCGGCCATGAATTGTATGGTAAGGGATTCGCAGGCCATGAAATGATGTTCTCGGGCCATGCAGATGGTGCCTTCGAACCATGATGCCTTTGAATAATGATGTACAAGATTGAGAGATCCTCAGGCCATGACATGATGTCTTCCGGCTATGAGGATGATGCCTTCAGACTATGGCGCCTTCGGACAAGTTGGCTATATTTCAGCCCATGAAGTGCATAGACGTGATGCTAAAGGTGATAACAAGACAGAGGTTAGTTTTGCGTAAAGTTGAGGGCAGAGCTTAGCCCGAGAGAATAGAATAATGCAAGGCTTAGGAAAGAACAATATTTGTGTTTATGCAAAGAGAGACAATGCTTAGTCTCGTTCAAGATTCAGGACACTGCTTAGTCCCATGCTAGGAGAAGGTAGTGCTTTAGCCTTATGGAAGTATGGAGGCAGGGCTTAGCCTCATGCAAGGATTGAGACAGGGCTTAGTCTCATGCAAAGAGAAGGTTGTTCTTAGCCTTATGCAAATAGGGAGCCAGGACTTAGCCTCATGTAAGGATTGAGACAGGGCTTAGTCTCATGCAAAGAGAAGGCAATCCTTAGCCTTATGCAAATTGAGAGGCAGGTTTTAGCCTCATGCAAGGATTGAGACAGGGCTTAGTCTCATGAAAAGAGAAGGCAGTGCTTAGCCTTATGCAAATAGGGAGGCAGGGCTTAGCCTCATGCAAGGATTGAGACAGTGCTTAGTCTCATGCAAAGAGAAGGCAATGCATAGCCTTATGCAGAATGGGAGGCAATTCTTAGCTTTATGCAGAGAGGGAGGCAATGCTTAGCCTCATTCAAGAAGAAGCCAATGCTTAGCCTTATGCAGAGTGGGAGGCAATTCTTAGCCTCATGCAGAGCGGTAGGAAAAGCTTAGCCTCATGCAAGGAGAAGGAAATGCTTAGCCTTATGCAGAGTGGGAGGCAATGCTTAGCCTCATGCAAGGACAAGGCAATGCTTAGCCTTATGCAGAATGGGAGGCAATGCTTAGACTCATGCAGAGTAGGAAGCAATGTTTAGACTCATGCAAGGAGAAGGCAATGCTTAGCCTTATGCAGAGTGGGAGGCAATGCTTAGCCTCATACAAGGAGAAGGAAATGCATAGCCTTATGCATAATGGGACGCAATGCTTAGCCTCATGCAGGAACTGAGAAAGAGCTTAGTCGCATGCAGAATGGGAGGCAATGCTTAGCCTTATGCAAGAACTGAGACAGATCTTAGTCTCATGCAGATGTAAGAGTAAGAATGAAGTATGCTTAGATGACGATGTGTTTTGTGTATAGAAATTGTGTTGTTGCGACGATGCCTATGATGATGACCTTTTCCTGAATCCAAAGAAAATTCGTGAGTTTTGTGGGGGAGGTTGGTTCATGTATTTGTATGCTTGATCTACTCCACTCCGTTCGAGGATCCTGTTCAAGTCATCATGGGTAGCATTTGGCTAAAAAGTAAAGTTTTTTTTCAAAGCATGCGTGTATAGTTTTCAAAGACATAGTAATATGCAATTTAGAAATCAATTAGATGAACCAGTAACTGTGACATTATTAGAGACATTGCGACCTTCTTTGCCATAGCATTTTGAGAGTCCTCCTCAAAAACATTCCCCAGTTAACTAAGTGACCTTCTGGCTATTTTGTATGCTATTGTTGGATGAATTTGCTTCGGAATTTTGAGGGTCCTCCTCAAAATTCTACCCCAGTTTCTGATTATGGAGATGGAAATTTTATTAAATTATGACCGAACCCATAGGGCTTCCTACGTATCCCCTCTTAAACGGGAATCAGGTCAAGTGTAGTTCAATTACATCATATAAAGAAACATAAATAGTTTACACGTAGTATTTTTTGACTGCATCTGAATTGACAGGCTTTGGCCAGATTTCTCCATCCATTTCCACGAGTATGAGTGCTCCTCCTGTCAATACTCTATGAACCATGTACGGACATTGCCAGTTGGATGAGAATTTCCCTTTGGCTTCATCTTAATGTGGAAAGATCCGCTTCAGCACCAGTTGCCCTGGTGTGAACTGTCTTGGTTTGACCCTTTTGTTGAAAGCTTTGGACATTCTATCATGATAAAGCTGACCATGACACACTACATTCATCCTTTTTCAGTCTATGAGGGATAATTTCTCATAGAAGCTCTTTATCCATTCTGCGTCACTGAGTTCAGCTTCTTGTATGATCCTAAGAGAAGGAATTTCGACCTCGACAGGAATGACAGCTTCGGTACCATAAACCAGCAAATAGGGAGTTGCTCCGGTCAATGTACGAATTGTGGTACGGTATCCCAGTAAGGAAAATGGTAACTTCTAGTGCCATTGCTTGTGATTCTCTACCATTTTCCTTAGTATCTTCTTGATATTCTTATTGGTAGCCTCCACGGCTCCGTTCATTTGAGGCTTGTATGTTGTGGAATTCTTGTGCTTGATTTTGAAGGTTTCACACATGGCTTTCATCAAATCAATGTTGATATTGGTGGCATTGTCAGTGATGATGGACTCTGGAACCCCAAATCGATAAATAATATGATCTCTGACAAAATCTGCGATGACTTTCTTGGTCACACCTTTGTAGGATGCAGCTTCAACCCATTTAGTGAAGTAATCGATGGCCACTAAAATGAACTTTTGTCCGTTCGAAGTAGAGGGCTCGATTGGACGAATGACATCCATTCCCAGGAAGCAAAAGGCCAAGGTACGTGTGTTGCATTAAGTTCGTTTGGCGGTACCTGTATCATGTATGCATGTATCTGTCATTGGTGGCATTTTTGGACATATCGGATGCAATATGTCTCTATAGTCATCCAAAAGTATCCATCCATGAGTATCTTCTCGGCTAAGAAAAACCGTTCATGTGTGGGCCGCAGGTTCTGGTATGTATCTCCTCGAGCAATTTGGAAGCCTCTTTGGCGTCAACACACCTTCACAGTCCTAGATCAGGAGTTCTCTGTACAGAATTCCTCCGCTTTGGAAGAAGTGATTAGACAGCCTCCGCAGTGTGCGTTTCTAAGTATGGTTTGCATGCTCCGGGTATTCTCCTTTTGCCGAATATTCTTTGATGTCATGGAACTGGGGATTTCCATTTGTTTCTTCCTCAACATGAGCATAGTATGCCGACTGATTATAGATTATCATCGATATGGGATCGATGAAATTCTTGTCTGGATGTTATATCATTAAAGACAAGGTGGCCAATGCGTCTGCGAATTCATTCTGAATTTAGGGGACATTCCGGAATTCTATCTTCGTGAACATCTTCCTCATCTCCTATACATGATGTAGATACGGTAGTATTTTGGTATTCTTGGTAGCCCACTCTCCTTAGACTTGATTTACCAGCATGTCTGAATCACCAATCACCAACAGTTCTTGAATATTTATGTCAACAGCCAGGTTGAGCCCTAATATACAGGATTCATATTCCGATATATTGTTGGTGCACGGGAACCTAAGTTTTGTAGACACCGAATAATGCTGACCAGTTTCTGATACCAAAACGGCTCTGATACCGATTCTTTTGAAATTTGCAGCTCCATCGAAAAACATTCTCGAACCGTCTTAGGCTTCAGCAATGTCCTCTCCTACTAATGATACCTCTTCCTCAGGAAAATACGTTTTTAGGGGTTCTTATTCTCCTCCTACAGGATTTTCGGCAAGATGATCTGCCAATGCTTGTCCCTTGACCGCCTTCTGAGCTACATAGATGATGTCGAACTCACTCAGCAATATTTTCCACTTGGCCAGCTTCCCAGTAGGCATGGGCTTCTGAAAGATGTACTTCAAGGGAACCATCCTCGATATGAGGTATATGGTGTAGGCACAGAAGTAGTGTCTCAATTTGTGAGCTATCCAGGTTAGAGTGCAGCAACTGCGTTCCAGCAGGGAGTACCGTGCTTCATATGGTGTGAACTTCTTATTCAAGTAGTATATAGCCTGCTCCTTTCTTCCCGTCTCGTCATGCTGTCCCAAAACACAACCGAAACCCCATCTAACACTGCAAGGTAGAGTAGTAGTGGTCTACCAGGCTCTGGCGGGACTAATACTAGTGGTGTGGACAAGTATTCCTTGATTTTTTCAAAAGCCTTTTGACAATCCTCGGTCCAACTAGTTGCGGCATCCTTCTTCAACATTTTGAAAATTGGTTCACACATCACTGTGGACTGTGCTATGAAGCGGCTGATGTAATTGAAGCATCCCAAGAAACTCATCACATCCTTCTTGTTCTTTGGTGGTGGTAGTTCCTGGATAGATTTAACCTTTGACGGGTCCAACCCTATTCCTCGGCGGCTAACGATGAATCCCAACAACTTTCCAGCAGGCACTCTGAATGCACATTTTGCGGGATTTAGCTTTAAATTGTACTTCTGCAGCCGGTCAAAGAACTTCCTCAAATCTGCTATGTGATCTGTGGCCTTCTTGGATTTGATGATGATGTCGTCAACATATACCTCTATCTCCTTATGTATCATATCATGGAAGATGGTTGTCATGGCCCTCATGTAGGTGGACCCAGCATTCTTCAGACCGAACGGCATCATTTTGTAGCAATATACCCCCCATGGTGTAATAAAAGTTGTTTTCGCTACGTCTTCTTCGTCCATCCAAATCTGATGATAACCCGCGAAGCAATCTACAAAGGATTGGAGTTCATGCTTGGCGTAGTTGTCGATCAGGATGTGTATATTTGGTAGTGGGAAATCATCATTGGGACTTGATCTGTTTAGATCCCGATAGTCGACACACACCCTGACTTTTCCATCTTTCTTTGGAACCGGTACAATGTTGGCTAACCATGTTGGTACTCAACTACCCTGAGGACTTTGGCTTTGATTTGCTTGGTGACTTCCTCCTTGATTTTCAGGCTCATGTCTAGTTTGAACTTTCTGAGTTTCTGCTTCACTGGCGGATATATTGGATTTGTAGGTAACTTGTGAGCTACTATGGATGTGCTCAACCCCGCCATATCGTCGTATGTCCAGGCAAAGATATCCTCATATTCTTTTAGGAAACGAGTGTATTCTTACTTCTCTGATTCTGACAAGTGGATGCTTATGCGAGTTTCCTTGATGGTATCGGAATCTCCCAAATTGACTATCTCGGTTTCGTCCAGGTTGGACTTGGGCTTGTTCTCTAAATTCTCAACTTCTCTAACAATTTCCTCATGTATCACATCTTCTTATTCTATTTCTTCTGAGTCACTGTCCTTGTGTTGCGTTGTCTCATTACATGTCACAATCGTTGGTTCATTAAGACAAGAAATAGTAATTATATAGAGAGAAAGATATGAAAGAAAATAGTAATAATAAAACATCAAGCCATTGGTAAATATTAAAATGTTAAACAAAGTGATTTCAATAACTCAAATAATATTTTCGAAATGGAACACTGAAAATATTGTTTAAAACAAAATGATCAATAAGAATTGTTTTCAAAAATAAATGATGCTAACAGTCATGCTACCCCGGGACTCGTCGGGCCCTTGATGGTGTAGCGGTTCAGTTTCTGAGAAATTCTCCCTTCTCCACTGTCTGGATGATAAGGCCTTCTTCCTCCTCCTCCTCAACTATCACACTGCAATCCATATCTTCATCTTTTAAGAACAAATTCCTCAGTGCGGCCAAAGCTTCTTCTTCTACAGATCCCCATATTGTATCGGCCTGATGAAAGGATTGGCTCAAATGCGGCACTGGTTGCTCGAGTGGGTAATATGGACCACGCCATGACGGCGACCAATCATTATACTCCTGCCAGGTATACGGATATCCAAGCCCAAAGGTTGTACCATGACGTTTCAGTTGTATTAGCTTAGCGATACCTTGGAGATTCTTACCAAGCCCCATACCAGGTTCATACCCTGCCCATGTCAACATGGTTTCTATTTTTCTACTCCACCATTTATCCTTCTCGATCGCGTTAACACGCTCGATGCGATGGTAAGTTTCTCAACCTAACTTCCTTCTGTTCTCCACTATCAGAACACTCTGATTGGTGTAAATGGGATTACTCCCATCTCCATGGATGATTACCTCTTGATGATTCCATTCAAATTTTTCGGCTTGGTGCAAACTGGATGCAACAGCCCCAGTGGCATGTATCCAAGGTCGTCCTAACAGCAGATTGTAGGAGGCGGATATGTCTAGCACCTGAAACTCGACATCGAACCAAGTAGGATCCATCTGTAAACATAAGTTGGTTTCCCCACTTGTGGCTCCTTGCGACCCATCGAACGCCTTTACATTCATAGATCCTGCTCGTATTTCATGCAAACCTTTTCCCAACCTTTTCAGAGTTTTCAGTGGACAGATGTTGAGGTTGGACCCTCCATCTATCAGAACCCTCGCGATGAACTTATCCTCACATTGCACTGTGATGTGTAGTGTTGTGTTATGGCTCAATCCTTCAGGTGGAAACTCGTCTTCGTGAAAGGTTATATTATGGCTTTCCTGCACTTGCCCCACCATGTTGGCCATTTCTCCACTAGTAATATTGTTGGGTACATATGCTTCATTCAACGCCTTCATCAGAGCATTCCTATGTGCCTCAGAATTTTGTAGCAATGACAGGATGGATATCTGGGCAGGAGTTTTGTTTATATGATCAACAATAGAGTACTCTCTTGCATGTACTTTCCTATAGAGATCAACCAGGCCAATTTCGATGATGGGTTGCTTGGTGGCAGCTTCCTTACTTGTCCCTCCCAAATCTTCAGGCGTGTAGATTCTTCCCATTCTAGTCATTCCTTGTGCAGCACTGAACTCTTCCATTTTTTCTTTCCCTTTTCTCCTTGCTTCGGCAACATAATCCCAAGGTATGGCATTAGACTTGTAAGGCGGTGTGGATGCCACCTTCACAGTGAAGGGTGTGGTTACTTCTACCTCAAATGGAGTGGGTGTAGCTACAGGTGGTGTCACTTCGACTTCAAACGGAGCCGATGCGGCTACCTCAACTTCAAGTGGTGGTTGTACCTGTACCACAATGGGAGTGAGTGTGACTACAGGTTTCTTAGGGTCGTCATGTTCCCGAATAAGCCCGATTGATCCTTCAATATTAGTTTCGATTACATTTACTACTTCACCTCTATGATCTGGGAGAGGATTGTTGCGGACATTGGGTGCAGCTTCTTTTGCCTGTATGACTTTGGTATCAATCAACGTCTGGCTTTTCTTTCAGAGTGCGGCACTCATCAATAGTATGTCCCTTCATACCGGAATGGTATGCATATGTCTTACTTGGGTTGACCCATTGGGATAAGTTTTCCATAGCCACAGCGGGAATAGGGGTGACATATCCAGCAGCCTTTAATCTTTCATATAATTGGTCGATGGGCTCAGCAATAGGGGTGTATTGCTTGGGTGGTCTGCGGTCGAAATTGGGCCTGGGTTTTTGATAATTTGGACGAGCTGGAGGTGAATGATAGTAGGTTGGTTGAGTGTTATAAGTGTGGTAGGTGGTGGTGGGTTGAGGATATCTGGGGGGTGAAGGTTGGTATGTGGGTGGAGGTGTCTGGTATGTGAGTGGTGATTTTGGGCCTTGGGCTACCATCACTGCCCCTATTTATTTCTTCTTTGATATGCCTCCCGATTGTAATGCTATGTTTGTGGCCTACATCGCTACAAAATTTGTTACCATTCCACTCTTAATACCTTCTTCAATCCTTTCTTCGAGCTTGATGATGTCTGAGAACTTGTGATTCTCAATGACCATTAACCTCTCATAATATTGTTGGTCCTGAGCTCTGACAAATAATTTGTTCATCTTCTCTTCTTCTAATGCCGGCCTGACCTTTGATGCTTCTAACATCCACCGAGTAGCATACTCGCGGAAAGTCTCTGTTGGCTTCTTCTTAAGGTTTTGTATGTAAAGAACGTCTGGCGTATTTTATGTATTGAATCTGAACCTATCCATAAAGTCTGATGTCATGCTCACCCAATTAGCCCATTTCTTGGGATTCTGACTTATGTACCAAGATAAGGCGTCTCCAGTGAGGCTTCTCATGAACAGCTTCATGTGATACCTTTCGTCCTTTTCGACCCCTACCAGCTTGTCACAGTATGTTCTCAAATGTACCTTTGGGTCTCATGTTCCGTCAAACATCTCAAACTTAGGAGGTTTGTAACCCTCCGGTAGTTCCACGTCTAGATGAATGCAGAAGTCCTCATAGTTCAAACCTTCAATTCCTTTGCCTCCTTCAACACGCTAGACTCTAATTGTGAGCTTCTTGAGCTCCTCTGCCATGTTCTTAATGAGCAGGTCCTTCTCAACGGATTCTGGTGTATATGAGATTGGTCGAGTGGATTGGGGTAAGGTTTCTACGTATATGGGATTATTTTGATGAATTCCAGGAGTTTGAGTGTAGTGGTGGTCATTAGTTGAATTTTGAGGATCGTGGAAAGGTTGTGGGGTATTCTGAGGAGTATGGTAAGTGGTTTGGGGATATTGAGTCGGGAGATGCTGGTGTTGAGGGGGTGTCGGTATGGGTAAAGGATTAGGATTTTGAGGAGGTGTTGCATATTGGTGGGGTGCGGGAGGATTTTGCGCACATTAGTTTGGTGTGTTTTGAGGAGGTACTGGGTTTTAGGTGTTTGGTTGGTTCATATCTGGGACGTTTAGTGTGAGGGAGAAGTTTGCCAAGTTGCGGACCTGCTCAAGCTCTCCTTGCAATTCAAGTATTTTATGTTCCAACAGTAAGACCAAATTATTTGTTGCCGGAGTACTCCGACCATCGAAAGTTTCCACATTCTCAGCATGTGTAGCGTTGTCTTTCCTGACGCCACTCATATCGTCCATCTTAGCTTTTCCTTTGCTTTTCGGAACACTTGGAGGAGGAGGAGGTGTAGGGCCTCTGGATCTGGTGTGATATGTTGATGATGCCAGTATGTGTGAACCAACCTTGGGGATGGGAATAATCAAAAAGAAAGAAAAACAAAAAGGTAACCAAGTGAGTAAGAATTCTGGGAAAAGTATTTGCAGTATCTAAACACATATTGCAGAAATGTAAATTCGCGTCCTAATTTGGGAGCCTCGTTGTGCCCGAGGTAGGCCTAGCGACAAGTAGATTTGGAGAAATTTAAAGCCAATAACTGCCTCATTTCATTAACGTAATAAAGAAGACGAATCTAAAACGACAATAAATAAGTCACTAATGGAATTTGCCGTATTACATTTGAAAAGTGATTCTAAAACAAATAAACCTAATCTACTTGGTCCCAGAGGGACCTTCTCCTAGCTTGTCTCTCTTGGCTCCGTCGATCAGATTCCCCAGGTCGCGCATGTCCAGCAGCAGGTATGCCTCGCTAGATGTCCTCCCTCATTACCCTCTGCATTCTGGTAGTGTATGACTCTTTTTCTCATCTTCCCCTCTAACTCCATTAGACCCTGCTCCAGATATTCCAGCCTTTTATTCGATCTAATAGCCATTTCCCTCCATTCATTAATCAATTCCATACAGGTCTTGTGTTGTTCCACATGTCTGGCCTCAGACTCGAGAACTCTTTTGTGCAGCCTCTTATACTTCACATGTGCTTTAGAATCTTCATCTGTGACTCTGTTTCCTCGACCAACCCATGGCTCGACTATTCCTGCTATGCCATCGTCCAACCATGATGGGTAGAAGTACACATGCCCTGCATGGTATCGATCTGGATCGATGGTGTATTTTTCCACAGTGACCTTCAAGTGCCACATGTGTTGAGCTTCACATTTGTACGGCATGTCATCATCTTGAAAATCTGCTCTGTAGTGACCCATTTTGGAGACTCGTGGTATGACTTGTTTTCTACCAGTTTGTCTCATTACCCTGATAGGAACATAGGGGTGTATGCCCCTTAACCTAATCAAAACCAAATGCGGAACATCCCTGGATCTGATGATGCATTCACTAGTAGGGAACCACTCAAACATCCAATGAACCTGGTCCTCGGTTAAATTGTCAAAAAATGATACCCATTCTGTAGCATTCTCTGGTTGAGCAAACATGTCTGGGATAAAGGTCATTCTTTTGGGGTGATGGAAAGCTATGTGATTATTCCACGGTCTCAGTGGAAACTCTTGGCAGTATTGTCCTCTTTGGAGATGCTCTAGCAACCAAATCTGTAGCAGCAAGTTACAACCCTCGAAATGTTTGAACCCTTTCTGGCAACGATCCAAAGCCCGATATATTTCTGCTATAATCATAGGAACAATAGTGTATGTTTGTCCCTCGATTCCCTTCATCAAAGCTTTTGTTACCATGTCCAGTCTGGTGTGAATCATGTCCCTTTTGCTTGGAAACACTATCATACCCAAGAAGCAGACAATGAACACGAAAACCCTACGATGAATCCAACCCAGAGAAGTGATAAAGAACTCATCATGAAATATGTGGTAAGATTTGTTGTGTCCGTATCGTTCATAGAGGAAGTCAAAGGGTATGTAGGACTTATTCAGACATACCAAGTCGTCATTCTTTCTTAGGACCATCATTTTCAGAAACCCCCTGGGGGTACAATTTTCTGGTACTAATAAATCGGGATTGTCCCAAGGTAATCTAGTGAATCCTCTTATTTCCTCCAAAAGCGGAGTCATATCTATGTTTCCAAAATGGAATACATCCCTTTCTCCGTCCCAGAACATAGTAGCAGCCTCGATCAACGTGTTGTTTGGTTGGATGTCTAATAAGAAAGGTAAGTTTGCGAGGACCCTTTTCACATGATTTTTGTTGCTTGACGGAAGGTCTTCCCACCAATCTAGATATAACGGTGGTATGTTCCGGACCATGCCGAATATGGGGACTTCGTGCCTCATTTTATGCAAAACAAACAAAGTTAGACCCTTTCCTCCTTCGGATTCGGATACTTATACATTAATGATTAGCATATTGACATTCATTTCTCCAAATAATGCACAGATCATGGTTGCGTCCGTTGGGATTATGAAAATCTCGGTGGACTTTGGACAAGGTTTCCCTAAAGGATTATTATGCGGACAACATATTAACCCAGGATAGCTTTGACCATGATGCATGTACAGTTATTATCAGAGTAAGATTTCTATATAGGTCTAGGTTAGTACCCTCAAGCGCTTGAGGGGGAAAGGCACGGAACCGTCAATTGCACCGCTGATCAACTAGTTTTACCGTAAATAAGCCTTTCCAAATTCAAAAGGGTGATATGGGAAGAGTGCATACACTCATCAAGTGTTCTTATGGTATTAATTATGCACGAGTGGAATATGATATTGAGCATGATTTATGCACACAAAAAAAACACGTTGTCAAGTATTTGCACGATGAAAAAATGATAAAATATGGTATTTAATAATTGTAAAGGCATTTAAGAAAGAAAACAAGGAGAAAAGTCAGTTTCCATAGTAACAAGTAATAAAACAGGAAAGAGAAACCTAGTGAGCATAAATTAATGAAGATAGGAAAATAAATTCACATAGAGTGGGAAGGGAAAGGGGTGTGCAAGTATTAATGGAATAATAAAGACATGCTTAAAGACTAATTCACAAAACAAGTTCGTTATGGTAAGAACCTAAAGACATCCCCAGCAGAGTCGCCATGCTGTCGTGCCCCCTTTTTTCTCGCGAAATCGGGTTTCGACATTTTGGATAACTCCTTTTGAGAGGGTAAGGAAAAGGAATTGGTTTAGAGTCGCCACCTAACGGTTTAAGGTGCGTTAGAGCACCTAGAGCAGGTAACTCATGTTATACCAGTTTACATCACCAGAGATCTGGTAAGGCCTCAAATTACCTTGAGGGTAAGGTGTTAGACATCCCTCGAGGTCCACAACGGTGGGTCCCGGCCGAACTTAAATTAAGCGAATTCGTCTAAGGGGGGAGGAAGCAATTTGGGAAAATAAAACAAACGATTTATTTTAAAACGAAAAAGGGGGTCCTAAGTTTTTTAGCCTAAGGATGCAAGATATTATTATAATAAATACATCAAAAATATTTAAAGCTTAATACGAATATAAATGATGAAAATTAAATGATAAATAATCATAAAAATTATTCGTAATGCAATCAATAATTATTTATATAATAAAATACAGAAATAAATTGATTAAAAGCCTTTTAAAAGTTATAGAAAACTATGAAAAAATACTTGATGATGCTCATGCGCTATTTTGAAGGTATATATGTATATTTAAAATATATGAGGGACAAATTGGGTATCAACACCGCCTCCACGCCACTACGAAGGCCCATCTAGGCCGAGAATAGGAACTCACGGAAGCGAGAGAGGCATGCCTCCTTACTATCTGCTCACAATTTCTGTGTTTCACCCTCAGAAATAGTCTACGCACTGGAGAAGCTCGGCCCAAAAGTGAAGTGGCCGCGGAAGATGAGGTCTGAACCGAACACCAAAGTGTCAAATGCCCTTTGCGAATTCCACCAGGAACGCGGTCATAAAATCGAGGACTGCATCGCTTTAAGGCAAGAGGTCGTGAACATGCTTCACCAAGGGAACTTGAAAGAGCTGTTAAGCGACCGAGGAAGGTCCAACATTTCTTGAGGACGCGAACAGCATTAGGGTCTACCAAAACCGCCTTCTCCACTCGAACCATCCAAATGATCATCGGAGGGGTGATGACGAATCAATCAACGGCGTAAAATTCGCAACCACCCACAAATTCAAACGGTCGATCACTCATGAACGGGACGACGAACTCGAAGAAAGTATCATATTCAATAAGTTGTTTTTCCTCACTATGATGCTCTTGTTATCACTTTACACATATTGGATACAGATGCGAAACGTATTATGGTGGAGATGGCAGCGGCTCATGCTTTATCCACCCTCGAGTACTTGAACAAATGAAACTTGTGGATAAGATAGTGCCACGTTGCATCACACTGGCCGACTTTAAAAATGCAGTTGAACAGACATCTGGAGAAATCACACTCCTCGTCCTGGTCGGCGGCGTCACTCTGGAAACCACATTCCATATCATGGATCAGGACACGGCGTACAACGCCATTACAGGCCAGCCTTGGATACATGCCATGAAGGCCATCCCCTCCAAATTGTACCAAGCCATCAATTTTCCCACCCCATGGGGAGTATTCAACATCCAAGGGGAACAACGCACTTCCCGAGGGTGTTATCACATCGCCCAGGATTGTACATACACCCAACAAATGAAAGGCAAGACCAAAGAGGCATAGCAATTAATAGGGTCAAGGTCGAGCGGCGACAAAGGGAAAGACGTCATCAAAGATCCCGAGATCGTAGAGGCCATGGGATCAACCGTAAAAGATCTCGACCCCGTCCAACTCGATGATACCGACCATAGCAAGAAAGCCTACATTGGCCACATACTTCAGAAACTAGGTAAATTTTGTCACTTCTTAAATAATAATGCAGACTTGTTTGCCTTTTCCCATGCAGACATGCCAGTTATCCCGAAGGAGATAGAGACGCACAAGTTGAATGTCGACCCATTTCAACCCCCCCCCCCCCAAGTCAAGTTAGGCGTAAGTTCAACTTTGCAATAAATGATGCAGTTTGCGAAGAGGTCAAAAAACTATTGGAAAACGGCTTTATCAGAGAATCCAAAATACCCCCCAATGGGTCACCAACGTAGTTGTGGTGAAAAAGAAGAACGAAAAATAACGGATGTTCTTAGACTTCACAGATTTGAACAAAGCATGCAAGAAAGACTCATTCCCGCTGCCTCATATGGACCAGCTCATTGACGCAACAGTCGGGCACGAGCTACTAAGCTTCTTAGACGCATACTAGGGCTACAACCAGATCCTCATCGAAGAGGAAGACTAGGAGAAGACCACCTTCATCACCCACCAGGGAACATATTGTTACAGGGTAATGCCCTTCGGACTGAAAAATGCAGGGGCGACGTACAAAAGGTTGGTGACAAAGATGTTCAAAGACCAACTCGGCAAGACAATGGAGGTCTACATAGGCGATATGTTGGTCAAGTCAAAAAGAAAAGAGGATCACATCGACCATCTGAAAGAAGCCTTCGATATACTCAAGCGATACGGAATGAAATTGAACCCTAAAAAAGTGCGCATTCGGCGTAACCTCGGGGAAATTCCTAGGCTTCCTAGTATCACAAAGAGGTATCGAGGTCAAACCCGACCAAATCAAGGCTATAGATGGAATACCGTAGATCTTAACCAGCAAGAAACAGGTTCGAAGACGGACTGGCCGTATAGCCGCCCTGTCGAGATTCATCTCAAGGTCATCCGACAAATGTCACAAGTTCTTTGGCATACTCAAGAAAGACAACGGCTTCCAATGGACCTCTGAATGCGTCGACGCCCTGAAAGAGCTAAAGGCCTACCTATCATCACTCCTACCTGGAGAACGCCTCCTCGTCTATCTGGCCGTAACGGCGACAAGTGGGCCATTCCGGGACCGGCCCGAGACCGCGGTTCAAATGGGCCAGGACCGGTATATATGGGACTGGGCCGGTCTCGTGGGCCAGTTCTACATTGGGAGAACCATCTGGCCCGCCAAGGGACCTGTCCCTTGGTGGGCCAAACGGTCCCAACGGTAAAAAAAAATATTAAAAAAAGAGTCATTGCAAAAGTTTAAAAATCATATGTTGGGCTTTCAAAAATAGTCGTTGGCTATTTACAAAATAGCCATTTAACCCTCCCCCCCCCTCCCAACTTTGTTATAACCCCAAACTCTTTACAATTATATTATTTCCCTATTTTCAACTATAAATACCCCCTCATTCTTTTATTTTTCTTACAAAATCAATATCAATCTATCACAATCTCTCTCTAATTTTCTTCTATACTTGCTATTGCTTATTTTATTGTTACAATTTGTGAAAAATGGTGAAGTTGGTGAATTGAAGTCTTCAACGTTAATCAATTTTCAACAAGTTGTTCGTCAATTTGGTAAACTTGTTCCAACTCTTAAGTTTTAATATTATATTTTATTTATTATCTATTACTTTATTAATAAAGATGGATTCCTTAAAAGAAATTGGTAAAAATAAGGGAAAATCCAAGAAAGGCGAATCTAGTGGTCATGTTGTTCCTCCTCCCCTGCCCCACGCTCCCCGAAGCAAACCCCATATTCGTCCTACACATGCTATTCTTGATAGCGATAATAGTATATTACAATTTACCAAGAGTCAATTTTGTCATAATATTGCACCCGGTGAACAATTAGACCATGAATTAATGAATGCTATTTATTCTAATAATTATAATACTATTGATGAAAATTATGATGAGGAAATTTATCTTGATGAAACTCAACCGGATGATGATATACCCACCAGTCCTGCTCCTGATGTTAACTCAACTAGTGATAACCCTGCTAATCCAAATGATGCCTCATCTGATACTCCTCTTACTGCCCCTACTTTTCTATACAACGTACCAAACGGACGGAAACTTCTCTTGTTTGGCCATTTTTTACTCAACTAATTTCAGAAAATAAGGGTAAGTGTAAAATTTGTGGTATAGAATTAGCTTTTAAATATTTGGTGGGGAGTGCTACGGGAACGTTGGCTAGACACATAAAAAATACCCTCAAGATAGATTCAGATATCTTCGTCTGAAAGCTATAACCGAGGGGAAAAGTGTACCTAGTCATACTCATGCTGACCCTAGTACCGGTTCAAATCAATTTCAACCGGGAATTAACATTGTTACCAGTGGTATTTTATATTATGAACCAAAAAAAGATCGAGAAGAATTGGAAAAATTGGTAATTGTTATGTTCTTACCCTAGAGTTTTCCTTATGGCCCTAACTTTGTGCATTATATTAGAAAATATTTTAATCCTACTTATAAAGGTTTTCCTCGCACAACTGTAAAAAGCGATATTACAAATATAAGCATAAATATGAAAAATATATTTATTTACTCATATAAATTTTCGTGCTACTATTACAACTGATATTAGTAGAAGTGGCAATGCCTGTGATTACTTTACCGTTACCAGTCATTGGATTGATGAGGATTAGATAACGCAAAAACGCATACTTGCTTATAGAATAATTAATTCACGTCACACATGACAGTTTATTTCTAGCACAGTTACTGATATTTGTAGATACTTTTGCGTTAGTGATAAAATAATGTCAGTTCCAAGAATAATGCTACTAGTAACGCAAATGTTGTAGTCTTGCTTACCACTACGCTAAATCTTGCATTTAGTAACATTTTCATGTTAGATGTATTTGTCATATTTACCATTTAATTGTGGGTGATGGTATGAGAATTTTAAATATTGAAATTAAAAAGGTTAAAATGGCTCTTAACTGGCTTTTTGATTCAAAACGTAGAAGTAGACTTAGAGAATATTTTAAAAGATGCGATGAATTTGTCCTAAGAGAAAGAAAGGTTCTTAAACCTTGTCCAACTAAATGGAATTACATGTACGAAAGTTTGGTTGTTGCATATGAATATAGAAACCTCATAAACTCAATGTTTAATGCACATGTAAGTGATGATGATGAGCACTTTACGAATGGGGATTGGACTAATGTTAAAATGCTTGTTGATTTTTTAGAAAAAATTCATACTGCTACAAATGAATTTTCTGGGCAATATTATCCTACTATTTCTAACTGTTTAGTTTATATTGCAGAACTTGCTAATTTGTTTGCTCATTTTTCAACGAGCGGGGTAAATTTATAAACTTGTTATTGATTCTATGAGAAAAAAGTTTTAAAAATAATTTTTTTCATTATTCCCCCTATTTATGGTGTTGCTGATTTATTAAATCCTTGTATGAAATTAGGAGGTTCCCAATTTTGGTATGAAACTGTTTATAATGGTTTAGCACATGAAGATGATGAGTTGTCTCAACTTCCGGAAACAATAGCCTCAATTAGAAGAAATGATCAAACTATTTATAATGTTTATCAAGTTGCATTAAATCATGTTAGACCAAATGTTCCAACTCCTTCTTCTTCTGATTCTCAATCATCTAAAAGAAATGTAGGAGTAAGAGCACTTAGTGCTTGGGCGGGGTTTAGGGGTTCTCAAGGTTCTAGTAGTAGTGATTTTTCACAACGAAATGAGCTTGAAGTTTATTTATCGCCGGGAATTGAGTAAGTGAATCACAACATCTCCTTTAATCTTTTTCAATGGTGGAAGGACAAAGAAAAATACTTTTCGGTTCTTTCAAGGATGGCTCGAGACATTTTAACTATTCAAGTTTCAACAGTGGCACCAGAGAGCGCTTTCAGTCAAGCAAGACTTCAAATCGGTGATTAAAGAGTGTCTATGAGGGAGAGCTTGGAAAAATCAGTACTTTTTAGAGATTGGATCTGTTCGAAAGAAGAAATTTTGGACTTGCTAAATCACAACCAGAGGAAGACGAAGCTTACGAAGAAATGCTAGTTGAACTTGCGGAGGATGTTGCTTCGCCTGGAAGCGGCGATGATCAAGCTACTTTTCCACCACCATCAACGGAAATTCCTCCAGACCTTGAAGGATTTATGGAGTTTGTAAGAGATACCATGTAACTTGTATGAACAAAAATTAATATGTATTATGTAACTTGTATTTTGGCACATCTTGATTAGTTTCTTTTTCTTCTCAATGGTGGTATTAGCACCTTGTTGTTCTCATTCCATAGGGAGGAGGAAGACTAAGAAAGATATTGACATGTTTTAATGCTATAATAAAAATACAAGGCGTTGCTTTGAATATCTCTTTACAATATTTTGTCTTTAAATTTGAATTAAAAAATTTATGTCACAATTCTATAATAAAATTGACAATGGATTGCCTTAGATATTTTTTTAACTTCTTTTTGTGTCTAATTTCTATTTAATTTAAAAAACAAATTAGTCATTGGGCCCACTTAGCCCGCGGGCCCGACCCGTTTAGCCCAGGACCATGAGCTCGGGGGCCCCAGCCCCGGGACGGTTCCAACATAAAGACCATTTGGCCCGAGACTGTTAGGCTCGTTTATTTTGGGATCGGCTCACTTGGCCCGTTTAGGGATCGGACCGGCCCACTTTTCACCGTTATCTGGCCGTGTCCGATGTGGCGGTGAGTGCAGTCCTGGTCCGAGAAAATAAAGGTACGCAATATCCCATCTATTACATTAGCAAAACCTTAGTCGACGCCGAGACGAGGTACCCACACCTCGAAAAATTGGTCGTAGCTTCACGAAAGCTTAGGCCTTACTTCCACTGCCACCCCTTCTTGGTAGTCACGACTTTTCCCTTGAGGAGTATTTTGCATAAGCCCAAACTGTCGGACAGATTGGCCAAATAGGCCATAGAATTAAGAAAACATGATATCACCTATCAACCACGAACGGCGATAAAGTCGCAAGTACTTGCCAACTTCATTGTCGACCTCAGCACAAAAACAATGCCTGAAGGTGAAAGAGAAGCCACCAACACCTCCCCTCAAGTACAAGATCTATGGATTTTGTACACCGATGGCGCCTCTAATGCATCAGGGTCTAGACTGGGACTCGTACTCGAGGTCCCGATAGGCGAAGTAATACGCCAGTCCATAAGATGCACAGACATGATTAACAATGAGGCTGAGTATGAGGCCGTGATTGCAGGATTAAGCCAAGCACTCAAGTACAGAGCGAGTCGAGTCGTCCTGCACTGCGACTCTCAACTCGTCGTCAACCAAGTCACATGGACTTTCCCATTTGAATCAATTGAAAAAATGCCCGACCTCGTTCAAACTAACTAAGAGTAACATTCGACCTCGCTCGAATTGACTCACATTCGACCTCGTCCGAATCAATTGAAATAACGTTCGACCTAGTTCGAACTAACTAAGAGTAACATTCGACCTCACACGAATTCACTCTCATTCGACCTCGTTCGAACTAACTAAGAGTAACATTCGACCTCGCTTGAATTAACTCAAATTCGACCTCGTTCGAATCAATTAAAGTAACATTCGACCTCGCTCAAACTAACTAAGAGTAAAATTCGACCTTGCTCGAATTAACTCACATTCGACCTCGTTCGAATCAATTAAAGTAATGCTCGACCTCGATCGAACCAACTCAAATTCGACCTCGTTTGAATAAATTAAAGTGACATTCGACTTCCTTCGAATTAATTAAGTCACATTCGACCTCGCTCGAATTAAGTCACACTCGACCTTGTTCGAGTTAACGTCCACCAACCCGGTCACGACTAAATCCAAAGTTTTTATAGTCAAGGAAACCAAACGAGAAAAACATACAAGACCAAAAAGAGAAGATTTAGAAACAAACAGCAAAAATAGCATTCCACATTCAGAAGTATATTTGTACAAGGGCCGAATAGACGCCCCCAAAAGTGAACACAAAAATTACAAAGGCATAACTATTCAGTAGCACCGTCTCCACCGTCGCCCACGCCATCAAAGTATGCATCCTCATACCAGGAACCCTATTCAATCTCGTCCAAGTGCTCTTCGCCATCACCAGTCCCCAGCGTAGCAGGATCATAACCACAGGCGACCCGAGCTACGCGCACCTTAGCACGAGCATCCTCAAACTCAACCTCAGGAACTCTCCCCGACATCATCAAATCCCTGAATATGTCTAGCTAGGACTAGGCGTAGATTCACTTCTCATACAAATCCCGTTGAACATCGGGATAAGTAGAAGTGTGGGAGGAGGATGGTTGATCCAACAACAGCACCTTCTCGGCCTCGAGAGCAGCAATTGGATCACCAAGGTTCGAAACCTCTTTATCAAGCCCCTAAATTCGCTCATCGAGCCATACTTCCCTGAGCATGGTCGTCTCCGTATCATTCGCCCGCTCGGACTGGAGGACGCGGATGCCACCTTTGTCAAAGCTGCTACCTGAGCTTTCTCGTCCTTCTCCAATTTCGTCGTCTTCTCGATCACCTCGTCACTCAAATTGTTAGCCCTGATAAAACACTGCACAAGTTCGGCTCGTAGAGACGCCACTTGGGTTTAAAGGTCTTCACACTCAGCCTCGACCCCCTTGATCACTTCGAGCTCGTCCTTTTTATCTCTAAGCGCCCCCTCGAGCTTGCTGCATTTACCGGTGACTCTCATAAGCTCATCATTTTTTTTACTTCATCTTATCTCTAATAGCCTGCAAGTTACCGCCCACACCGAACCGCATGTAGATCTCGCGGTGCTTGACGCGGTACTCACGGTACTTCCTTTTTATCTTCTTGAAAATGGCTTTCCACTTCTCCTCTCGGCGGGCACTCTCGATCTCCAATATGGTGGTCTTAAGGAAAACGAGAAAGAAGAAGAGGAAGAAAGTGAGTCTAAAAAGAAAGAGAAAGAAGGAAAAATGCAAGGCATAGAAATTAAGAAGATCGGAGAGTTACCCTCAAGGCGAGGCCGGATATGCCCGATGACAGGGCGGCATTGTAGAATGTCTCTAGGGTCCTGCCCTCCGTATTAGAACAAAGAGGACCCAAGGAAGGTCTCAGTGTCTGGTAGAAAGTAGTGATCCAGGGGGACGACGATGGTACGAGTAGATACCTCCACCCGTGTAAATCTTTCGCTCAACATCTACACCTCTTGGGGATCGACGTCAAAACCGATTTCATAGCCGTTCTCGAAAATGTACTTCCCTCTCTCTTTGGCCGACGAAGAGACGCCAACCTGTCCCGATGATGACAGGTCATTTCTCGGCACATCGTCCGTAGCCTCAGATAACCCTCCTACTTCAACCGCCACCTCGGGAAAAGGAATACCCCTGTAGAAAACGGAGCCGCAATTGGTAGGTTAGCACTCTCCAATGCAGGCACGGCCGGCTCATGGTCGTCCTCATGGATGCCTCAGCTCTAACTGTGTCGCCGCCAACTTCCACTCTCCTCCTCTTGAGTGGAACCAAGTCATCCTCGCTCGGCGGCGACTCATCTACCAAATGTAGCACGGAATGAACCAGAGTCTCTATTTGTGGGGCCACTGATGGTCTACTATATCTGCGCAATGTCGGGGGAAGAGAAGAAGTGGTCGTATGAGAAGACTCGCCCCCAGACATAGCAAGTGAATACCCCGCCGTAGCACTCGGTTGACGGAACGCTGGAGTAGGAACCTTCGCCTTCCTCGGAGCTCTCCGACCTAACGATAAAAGTAGAGTTAAGTCGACCCCACTAAACGAAAAAAAATAAAGGAGGACGACCTGAAGACTGAAGCAACAAAAGTTCAAGCGAAAGACTCACAGGCCGCGGAGGGCTAACACCCAAACTTCTAGTGGAACGTCGACCATTCACGGATCCCATCGTATGGTTCAATACATGACTTACCCAATCGTGAATGTCTGCAACCAACGAAGGGGGTTCTTATCGACTACACAAAGAAAAAATGGAACGAAATAGCTACCACCAAAATGAACAAAATAAACATATAGAGAAGGTACTTACGGGCAAAGTTCCACGCTTTAGAAAACCCGTTAGGGTTTACCACCACGTCCTCGGTCTTGACATAGAAAAAGTTGAACCAGAACCGACAATTAGCCTTATCGTTCATCTTTACTACCAAACCCTTACTTCCACGGTGGCGAATGTGTAAGATTGTGCCCTTATAGAAACTTGGCGCGAAGAGGAGCAGTAGATGGCGAATAGAAATTCAGTGGTTGGCTAGTTCTGCATACTTCGTCAACACAAGGACGAGCTTGTAGATGTAGGGGGGAGTTGAGCTGGGCAAACGCCGTAATAGTGGCAGAATTCCTCTGCCAATGGAGGAAGGGAAAAATAATAGCCCACGTAGAACGGATATGCGTAGAAGGTGCAATACATCGGGTGGTGAATCTGTACCACGTCGTGGTCGGCGGGAACCAGGCCAATATGAGCCGGGATTTTGAACTTGGCCCTAAAGTCAGCGAAAGCAGCCATGTCCATTTCAGATTCTATAGGATCAAGTCCGTCCGCATGTTGTTTCAAAAAGTCCGACCTGACTTTGTCATTACGAGGAATTGTTTCCTCTACATTGCGGAAGCTTTCGTCCTCTACAACAATGGAAGCCCTATCGTCATGAGGGGGCATTCTCACTACCAGTGGGATTGAGTCAAAAAACCCTCCAGAGCTAGAAGGTGCATTAACCTTTTTCATTTGTTTATAAGCGCATAAAGTACAAACGCATAGGAGGTAGGAGTAGCAGAAATTGCTAAAACCAGGAAAACAAATAGGGGTGTGAAAGTGAAAACAACAGGAGCAAGAACACATGAAGAAGAAGAAGAGAGAAAGATATGAGGGTTCGAATGCCAGAAAACACAAAGGATCAAGTGAAAGATTTCGAATCCCTATTTATAAAGAACCCAGGCACCCTAATGGAGAAAACCAATCGTCGATGCACAAATATCGAAATGACAGAGGAGTAGGAAGCGATGCGACGCATCAAGAAAACGCGTAATAATGACGCACGTCATTCTGAACCAACGCCACGATAAGTTATGGCTCACAAAGCGCCACGTTTTCACCTCGTTCGTGCACGTTACTATTCGACCTGCCCCACCTGAATTCCTTGACTGCAACTAGCAAAGTCCGCCCACCGAGGTCGTCCAAGAGACAACCTCGATAAGCAGAGGGACTAACTGTATGGGTTAAAATCTGACTAGGGAAATTCAGCACGAAGAGGTAATTATCACAAGTAGGGTTGTGCACGGATCAGATTTAGCATATTTCGGATTTCGGATTTCGGATTCTAGAAAATGCAATCTGAATCCGATCTGAATTATATCTGATCGGATTTGGATTATAAATTTTGGATCGGATCGGATTTCGGATCGGATTATTATGCCTCAAAGTTGCAAACTAATATATATGTTTTCTTTGTAAAAGAGGCAATGCATTAAGAAAATTCATGTTTATACAATTATGAGAGTACTATGGTGCCAATATACCTAAATCTAGCAATTGTAAAAGTAATAACTTGGAGAAAGATGTAAAGGAAGTACTCACTATTTGAAACTAAAGTGTAGTATTTATACATTGCCTAATAATTTTGGATTTCGGATCGGATTAAAATATACTAATCCGATCCGAAATCCAAATTTTTAATAAACACAATCCGAAGTCCGATCCAATCCGAAATCCGAAATTAAATGGATCGGTTCGGATTTCGGATATCCGATCCAAATGAACAGCCCTAATCACAAGTAATTTGGCCGAGGTCGACCAGAGATTAACGGAACTTACCGTGGAGCAGTCAATCGCAGCTGAGGTCGAGTGTCACGAGCAGCAGTAACGACTAGTTTTGTACTAGGATATTTAGAGACAATATTCATTGAATATTCTCTGTACTTGTACTTTTAGGGTTCTTTAGGGGAATGTCCCGTATAAATAGAAAGAAAGATAAGGTAAAAGGCATGTAATATTCTCTCTGATAAGAACTCTCTTGAAAAGCAAACTCTCTAGATAAATACAAAGATCATCTTTCTAAGGAGATTCATCTTTTTTTATTTTTTTATATCATTCCCATCAGATCCGAGAAAGTCTTCCATATTCTCAAAGTTACTTGTCATTCATCATTGTGAGAAAGAGGAATCATCCACCTCATTCAATATTGGGTAAATCTTCCTCTTTATTTACATTTAGTGTCATTTATTGTTATTTAATGATTGATATTTCCAGCACATTATTGAACTTGATACATTAAATACACGTTGAATTAAATTTGTCTCTGCACTGTTCGACATCACTTGTAAGATTATAGATCTGAGGTTATTATCTTTAACTAGGATTAACCTCTCAAATGCTAAATTAATTTGTTTCATATTTGGGTCAAACAATGGCACCCCCACCTTCAAATTAGGGACCTATTAATTGACATTCGTTTTTAAGTTTTTCATTAAAATTTGAATTTGGTTGTTTTGCGTGAATAGACATTAGGTAAATTGCATCCTCAAGGAAGAGTTGCAACTCTTCGGTTTAGCTCAACCTATTGGCTATACATCCCTAGCCATTCTCTCAAATTTCTCTTGCGGAAATTCTGAAATCTCATTTTCTTTTTTGCATTATTTTCTTACAAAACTAAAGTAAGTGTGATTTGTTGCCGCTATTTCTATTCATTGTACACGGGTGTTTGAAGTACCGCTACATCAGTGTGATTAATGATTTATTCTATTCTGGAAGGAAATAATTCTATACCTCAGGTACCAGGGATTAAGTTCCTTAAGGAGACAATGTGAAATCAATGGACTCAGATTTTATTCTTCATATGTATTTGTCTTTTTATTTTTAGTTTTATTTACCAGAGTTTATTTCGAATACATAATAACAAATTGTATGACACTTTCAAGTCACCTTCCATGGATGCAGGAGTCCCGCACGGTCTCGAGATAGATTACGATTTGGGGAAATAGGATTGAAGTGTAAAATACTACATAAACTAGTACTTTGTTTTACCAGTCTTTACTATTGCATGTTATGTTAGAAGTATCATTCATTTTTAAGACTTGGATGGTTCAGAGCTTCAAATATAACTTCATATTTAAGGATATTTAATTCTCATAAAGAAAATTACTTGATCGATGGTTAAACGAGATATTTGTTTTAATAATCACACTATAACTTGCCGTACTTCTCTCTGCCCTATCGGGATAGGGGTAAGGATAGTAGTAGTAGTTGTTGTAGTACTATAACTTGCCGTACTATCCAAAACGAGAGGAAAAGCTCACTTCAAGTTTCGCTTGCCATACTACGTACTTGGCCTTTTTTATTAGAATGTCCACAATATAAACACCTGTATCAATGAAGTAAAACATACTCTTGCCGTAAAGCACTTCAAAGTTTATGGATGTGGAATTCTAATTGTTTTAAGTTATTAGCTTCTAAATTAATAATTTATATATTTAATGGATCTTTTAAGCAAATATAAGTTCAAATCAAAATTACCAGGTTCAGCCACCCGATCCTGACACTCTAGCTCCGCCCGTGCTCTCGGCAATAATGCAACACAGATGCTACACTGTTTGAGATTGCGTTTCAGCAACTTTGCAGAACTCGAATTCCTGGAAATTTGAGGCACTTTGGTAGTGGCCTGTGCAAAGAGTATGTGTGCAAATGTTGTGCAAAGTGTGTGTGTGTGTGTATGCAAATGTTGTGCAAAGAGTGTGTGTACAAATCTGTGCAAAGAGGAAGCAATGGAGGCAGATCTTTGGTATATATTTTTGATATAAGTTATATTCATTTATATGTTGTTTATATAGAGAGAGCAATAGAAGGATTTCTTAGCATTTTGGCATCTGCTCTTCACCCTACAAGACTATCTGTTCCTACCAAAAACTAGAGTCTGTTCATAGAGATTCCACAGAGTTGATCAAAGATAACCTCCGAATAAACTCATTATATTCTTCCTCATGACCTATCAAACTGATCCTCACAAACTTTTTAATGGAACCAAAATGCGCACCGCCTCTAGTCAAAATCTTGTGCTTCCTGAGAAAACTTTCACAGTCATCTATGGCCTTCTCACACTTCAGCCATGCAAAAGCTGTAAAGAGAAGGAAAAAGATAATTTATAGGATGTTATATTAAGACTACAACAGAAAAGTAGAGGTAAAATCAAAGGCAGCTGATAAATTTGTAAGCTATATATTACCAGGCTGTGTTCCAAATGTCCGATTGCTAAAGTTGCATTTCCCAACAGGCAAGTTTGGCAAACTAAATGTTTGCCCTTTGTTGACTGCCTCTCTCAGTTGTCTCCACCTCTTTGCCATTTCCTGATAGCCGTAATCAAAGAAGCGGGTACTTTTATTAGAGGTTTCTGCATGCTCATAAGTATCGGCAATAACGTCCAGGATTTTGGCAGCTCTGACTTGCGAATCTTTAGAGACGCCAATGCTGCTGATCTCTATAAATTTTACCATCTTTTTCGCAATTGCTTCATCCTTGACTAGTGCCCATCTGCAAGATTTAGAAAGCATATTTCCGTGAAATAAAAATCAAATGAGATGTTGATACTCATTCCTCGTGCAAAACAAATGCTATACGCAACCTATAAGAATGTAATACATTTTGTGGTGAAGTGATAGTTCCCATCGAAACGTAGAATCAGCACCGGCTCACTTATTTTGTGAATGTGGTTTCTGCTATTGCTTCTTACTTGGAACAATATAAGAAAGTTCAAGTTTCATGGAAGTTGTTTAAATGGAGGTAATTTACCCAAAGTTCCGAAAGATTGAGAAACATATATTGTGTAGCCCAGGGTAAGTAACATACCCTAAGCGCATCCCAGCATGTCCCGTGCATTTGGATAGGGTAAACAACATTATGTCATGGTCTGCCGGAGAAGAAATTGGAGTATACTGGGGCCAATAATAAGCTAGGTCGTGAACTAATATTCCTCCACTCCCATTGACCACGGCTTCCCTGATTGATCCATCAGGATTGTTTGGGTAAGTCACAAGCTCAATATAAGGCTCATCTCTGTCAAACTCATTGGCATCGCCTCTCCACTTGTAGAGCCCAGATTTCAAGCATTCAGTGATCAGTGGGTATGACTGCAAGAAGTAAAAAAAAATGAATATGTGAAGTTATTTCTATAACAAAACTATTTATCATGTTAGACTTGCTGAAAGTAGACAAGTTCCTTTCTAGGAAAGTCACAGAAGTAAAGCAAAATAAATGGAAGGACGTAAAGTTAAATTACTACATGACTTCATATGCAGCTAAATGAGAAACTTAATTTTTACGATCCTGATTTTTCTAATGCTGAGTTAATATGCCTGCGGCTTCCAACTTCTCGTGATTGGAACAGAAGTTCATTGTGGTTAGACAGAGTTCAGCTGAGATGGCAGGTTTACAAGTTAAAGGAAAATGAGTCTACTTATGTTTTAGTAGCTTTCTTACAACCAATCCTGGTGATATCCTAAATAAACATCTTAACCCCAGATATACTTTAAAGGGGAAGAGAAGGACAAATATTGTTCATTTAAGTTAGTTGTTTGATGGATTAATTATATATTCCTATCTAAGTAATAAAACGCACATGGAAGTCGCTTACTCATCTTTTTGCTTTCTAGGTCTGCAAGTGCTGGTTCACGTGTTTTCCATAAACGGATATAAAATAAGAAACTAGAAAGAAGGAAACAGAAGCTAGATGCCTATGTTGCTTGAACAGTTATCTCATACTCCTAAATCTCTCCAGTCTGAAGCATAAAGAGGATGAATAACGGTATTAGATAGAGAAGGGAATAAAGACGGCTAAGGATCTCTGGGTTTGGGTATCCCTGAGTGCCAACTTAAAGGGAAAACGTAGAATACAAGAAACATCAATATTTAAAAAGGGGTCGTTTAATCGGTCCCAGGGGCAAATAAGTTAGCACATCAATGTACAAGGTCTTTTAAACATTTAAGACAAGTATAGTTTAAATTTTTACTTATACAGGAAGCACTATCAAACAGGAAATATATAGAGCAGAAACATGCACCTCGCCGAATCCAAGGAAACAAATAAAAATTCTAATGAAGAACCCTACTACTTATCATACATGGGGTTAAGCTTATTTGGATTCAAGTCTTTCCAAATATATATTCCAAGTTTCCAACTCTATGAGGCACTGATAATCTTGTTATCTAAGTCCAGTAACACATGAACATGTTAAAATACCTTTATTTGCACAACTCTAACAAGACAAGAAATGGAATGGAATGAACTGCATATCTTAAAATCCATTGACAAAGCATATTATAATGTGCATCACCTACCGAATAAAATGGGGCAGCGGATACAATACTCATTGGCTCTGGAGCATCAGATGGACATAGGGCATATAGTACAGCCTGAAACAGTTGGGTAGATCCTGTCCCAACCACTATGTGTCGGTTTCCAGTCTCAGCATTCCCGACTAGATTGTGCAATCTAGTTACTGCATTTGCAAAACCTGGTTCCAGAAACCAGCAATGGGTTTTGGTATCCGAGAAATAACTAACAGATTGCCAACCAGATATGACAACCGTTGTTCTGTCACCCATCTGCTTCCAATAACTCTGGTACATAGTTGGATCACCGCTGCATTGAGTGCAATAGGACATTAAAAACTCATACTGTTTGAACATAATGACTACAGAATCACGGCAAAAGATTCTCAAAGCTCATTAAATAAACGCACAAGCATTCGTAAATGAATCAGAACTTCCTGTATAATTAGTTGTATTCGCTGGCAGACAGTACTTACATGATATGATGAAGTAATAAAGACCTTAACTTTCGTAAATGAAGTACAGCAAACCCATGCAGCAACGTTTAGAAAGTTAGCGAGTATTAAATAATTATCGTGGTGATAATAATAGTACATTATTAACCAAGTCTGAAGTTCCTAATATTTCAGCAGCAGATTAAAGCAATCAGAATTACATAACAAATTCAAAGTGAAGTATCATATAACTAAGGAGGGTAGCAATCTAGATGGTGGTCCACACCTTATGTGAATTATTATGGAATAAAAGGTAGGTACAGAATGCAGAGTTGCGGACCCTGCTCCATTAGAGGAAGAAACTATAGGATGATAGAGATCTACATGCCAATACAAATATAGCGAACTTCTAGTACTTAATTTGTTTTGTGTAATATTGGCCTTAGATGAGTTCAAATGGAAAAACATGGTGAGTGAGGATTCATAGCTGACCCCAACTTGTTGGGGACCGAGCATAGTTGTTGTAACAATTAGGTCAATTAAACAGAACTTTATCCCATGCAGCTTCACAGCATGTGGGGCCATGTGGGAGGAGAGCCGATGTTCGGCTTTGTACCCCCTTGTTTATCAAGGATCAGGCTCGGCAGAAGTGCCAACAAAATACATTCTTCAAACTAACTACAAACGGTAGAATGACCTGAAAATGGCTCCAAAAAAGTTGGTAAGCACAAAGACATGACCCCAATACATTTAAGACCAAGCAACGCACCTACATTTCCAAAATGTATAAAGGGGGTGGGTCTTAAAGTGCACTTCCCAATCTTAAGGGTCCCAAGCATCAGCCTTTAGATTTTCTCAAGGACAAAAGGGGATCTTTATGCATTAGGTGCACTAAACCAAGAAACACCCACAAACATGCATCCAGTTACATGTAGAGTAAAAGTAACTTTAAGCTAACATGGTGGCTTAGGAATCCAAAATGACCACCTTATCAAGAGTGAAGAAATATTACTCTCCGTTCCGGTCCGTTCCAGTTTATGTGAATATATTTTCTTATTAGTCCGTTCCAAAAAGAATGATCCCTTTCTAAATTTAGAAACAATTTAGCTTAAACTTCTAATTTTACCCGTAATGACAAGTTTTTATACTTATACAAATACTCTGAACCTCTTTTTGACTTGTTTATGACCACAAGTTCCAAAATTCTTCATTTTTTTTATAAACTAGTAGTTGTAAAGTAAAGAAAAAAATGTTTTGTTGAGTAGTTTGAGGGTCATCCAACAAGTACGTAGCACGAGAATGATAATGTCCGGTCAAACAAAGGATCAAGGACTACCATCTAAGGTGGTCTGAGAGGTTCGTGCATTAGCAGCAGAACCTAGCTTTGGGAACAGAGATCATTAAATACGAAGTGAAGCATTCTCCACTACTCCCTATAACATAATGCACATTGGAATTCACATCCAAGGAAAGATCTGTCTTTGTCTCAACTAGCAACTGACACATAACGTAAACCACTCACTGCAAGTTACTCATTAAACAGGCCGAGCAGCCTGGCCATTATGCCTTTTGCTTCCTGTAGCTTTTTAACTCAGTCAACAACTCTAAACAACAAAGGAAGTAAAAGAAAAGCAAAGGAAGAAGAAAACACAACCACCAGCTAACTGTAGCCCAAGTTACATCCCCTTCCTCCGGTCAAACTCAATATTGCCCCAATGTTTCTACACCGAATTAAGCAACTTAACATTAAAGCCAAAATGTGTGTCACGTAATTAGTATGCAATTATTGAACTAGTCTAAAGACTTAAACATAAGATGTGTATGACATAAGCCCAAAGAGATTTTCGAATCTGGCCAATTTATTAGACCCTATTAACTTTTACAGATAGAACCCCAACAACCCTACTACCCGCCCCCTCCCAATCACCCCACCGCCACCTTTAACCCTACTGATTCCGGAAAAAGGGTAAAGTAACAAAAATCAGAAAACATCAAAAAAACCTTCTCTCATATCAGTAGAAGCTCATTTTTTCAAGCTTTACAAAAAAAATATACAGGAAGTAGAAAGAATTGAGGAGGACATGAAGTTTTGTGACATACGGATCATTTGATCAGCTGTTGAGCAGATCGGGGCTGGACAAAAATAAAAAGCTTTTACATTTAAGTTCAGACACAGATACGATTGTTCATCCAACTAGACTGATCCCGACTTTATCAGTTGGTCATCTCCTTTTTTGCAAAGAAGTAATTGCGGGTGAATGTTCTACTTTTACTCGATAGACCATCTATCCTGACCATTTGGTACAGCTCATGCATTCTTGTAAAACAAACATCAGACAAAGTAACAGAAATACGCTTCATCAACTCAGCAAAGTCCTTTGAGGAAAAAACAAGAATTTTTGAAGAGTATCTGATAAATATTTCAGGCATGCAATGGCAGAAATGTTAAGCAGATTGGTTCTGCAGCAACAAGCATCTTTGAATTTTTAGGCTTAAAAGATAGAATCTTTTTTTGACGCAAACAAAATAAAAAGATAAGAATTTTTTTAGGGAAAGGAGAAGGAGGACATGCAGTGCAATAAAACAATGCTTAAAGAAAAGATCTTTCTGCTAGCTACTTACTGGTCAACATTTATGAGCTTTTGCAGTATAAGCTCATCACTTCCTGGCTTTGCCTGGGCTGAAAAAGATGCAGAAAAAGATGAAAGAGGTGCTTCATTCTCTTTATTAGGCATTCCATCCAGACCAGACGACCAGACCATCCTTAAATGACCATCATGAATAAGCTTAAGTAAGAGCCCAAAGTTAATCGCTAGCGAAACAACAAGCCAATTGACTGACACCGGCAGCAACGCCTGGCCTTTAATTTTCACCGGACCTGATACTTTGGACGGCATTTTTACAACAAAAGAGTATATGAAAAATACAGTAAGTGAGGGACTGAGGGGAGTGAGGGCTCTAGTGGTCTATGTTGTATTGTGTCTGAGATGAAAAACGTAAGGGGTTTGGGTTGTTATATATTGGGGCTGAAGATAGCGGTTTTAGCAATGGACTCTGCACAGCTGGAAAGCGGTGGTGAGTAAAAGTTTGACTCATTTACTCTCTTAAGGGAAAATTAAACTCTTCCTGATCTTTTCACTAGTCTTGTGTAGTCGTTACGATCCAGATATAACTAGAAGACAAACGAAAAAATTGGCTTTGATCAGAAACTGCTCTGTAGTGCATGCACAATCCCACATATCAAGAATCTCGAATGGGTGTAAACAAAATCTAATACACAGCAGTGTAATCTCGAATGTAGATTCATGTGCAGATGGGTCTCATTGATGATTCACAGATTGAGAGAAGAAAACACTGAACCGTTGGCATTTTCTGGGAAAAAGTTGGACCTGAAATGGTGGAGGGAGTATTTTCACGGAAAATTGCTATATCTCGAAAAACAGTGATAAAGCTTAGGAAGTAGAAGTAGCACTGTTAAATTGGAACTCTTCCTCTTTCCCTTGATTGTCTTGACCTTCACCTATAAACCGCACGTAGAGAGACGCTGATCCATTATTATATATTTAAATATATGATTATATTTTTGTAATTGTATAAATTTCATATAAACTTTTACTTCGCATCTGGTTTCGCTCCGGAGTAATATGAGATTTATAGGCTGTTTGGTCAATTTTTTATTTTTTTTTTGCCAAAAGTGTTATTGGTCAAAATTGAGATGTTTAATCAAAGCAATGCTTTTAGAAGGAAAAAAAAATATTTTTGAGGAGAAACAAAAACAGAAAAATATAACTTTTCTCCAAAATTATTTTCTGAAAAGTACTTTTGGAAAAATATATATTTAAAAATAATTTTTAAAAGCCTAACCAAATACTAATTATTATTTAAAAGTATTTTTTATATTAATTAGTAAAATACAAATAAATTCTCATCAAACATATTTTTTATAAAAGTGCTTTAAAAAGAAAATATTTAAAATAAACATATTTTAAAAGCTGGCCAAACGGGCTATTATTATTTGGCATACTACTCAGAGATGGCGAGATGGGTTAAAAAAGCTGCCACTCTATGTGAGCCTGTGCCCTGTGGTGCACACTTCAACTCTTAATTCTCTTTTGCCTTTTAATTTCCTTTTCTTTCATTTTTCTTTTTTCTTTTTCAATTATTGTTCACCTTTTTCACATACTAGTATTTTATAATTTTGAAATTTGGCTTTTCACTTGTAAAGAAACTCATAAAGTATTAAAAAGAAAAAATTTATATAGTTAAAGTTAACACTCATTATTAAATTCCAGCCAGCTCTTCCTTGAGCGACAAAGGAGATCAATTTTAACAAATGTATTAGCACTTTACAACGGTGCTTCTGCAGTAACAACCTGTTGCCGAACCCCAAACCTAACCTATGTGCTTGTCAGACTTTTTAAATTTTGTAAGTAAAAAATATTTTTGAGTGAAAAAATGGTATTTGAAATTTAAAGTTGTGTTTCGACATAAATTTCAGTTTAGATTGTTTTTGAAGTTTTATGAGTGATTTGAGTAAAATTTTGAAAAACAGCTTTTTATAATTTTTCAAGTTTTCGAAAATACATATTCAAGTGAAACTTAAAAAATTTATGAGCAAACACTGATTTCAAAAAAGAAAAATTATTTAGAAAAATCTTTCATCAATTTTTATGTCCAAACGGGCCCTTAGTTTCTATCATTTTACAGCATCCATTGTTATTCAAAATATAAGCTCCCCTTTAGTCAGAAATTTTGGTAACTTTTTTCACAGAAAATACATAAAAAAATAATTCAAGTTATCAAAAATTGGTTTGGTGAAATTTTTTATTCAACTCACAAAATATCAAAAGAAAATTCCAAACACAACTTAATTTACATGCGTTCATGATCTGTACCGTGATTGTTATCCGTAATATGAATAGCTCCACAAGATAAGGTGAAAGCTCATACCGTTAGAAATAATGTTAAAGATTACGAAAAGGTGATCATAACATTAAAATCTCGTTCTAGTTACCGATAGATATTTTGTTTCAATCTTTCTGCTTTTTGATTGGTGGCAGATATGTTTTTAGATTCATATTTACATTTGCAGTTTTTGTTCCATACTCCTCTTCTTCTTTTTTCCATTGAGAACCTACAAGTTTGATGTTAACTATGCATGCAAAAGCTTGTCGCGTTATAGGACTCGATTTAAATAAAGAAATCAAATCACGAAAAATCTCTTCCTCATAGTAGGATCTCGTCACCCATGATATTTGAAGTAGTAAAAATCAATTTTAGATGTTTCTCTTGTCAGTGGGATTATTTAAGAGAAAGTTTTAGGGGTTGTTTTTGCAATTTTTAGAACCTGAGAGAATCTCTGAGGTAGTAATAAAATAAGAGTAGGAAAGGAATGTCTGTAATGTAGCAAAAAAGACGCTGGCTCGCTGGTGCGTCTTCATTTGATCAAACTCATCGCTGACTCATGTACTTGGCTTTATTCTAATTCAGATCACCAGAATCCCGCTCTGATTTTTGTTCTTAACTAACTAATTAAATGGATTATTTCTGCACAAAATTTGCTTTTTTGTTAACGAGGTTGACTAGTCAACAAGGGCATGTAATGGACTAAATACGTCGCGATCCATCGTGATGGCACTTAGTATCTAAGACTAAGTAAGCCAATCATAATAACAGTTCAAGCCTTTATTTTATAAAATTTGATACAAGTGTCAAAACCAACAGCGAAAATAGTGATACAACCTCTCAAAACTGGTAATACTGAGTCACGAACTCTAACTGAATACATGTACTGATCTCAAGGATCGAATATACAATATTGTTCGAATGAAAGTAGACAGAACAATAAAATGAAAAGACTCCAAGGGACTGCGATGACCAAGCAACTCTACCTTAAGTCCTTGCGATCACACTCTAACTATGTCCGAGTCTGATATCTTCAATACCTGGCTATGCACAGAATGTGCAAAAGTGTAGTATGAGTACACCACAGCCGATACACGGTAAGTATCAAGACTAACCTCGGTGGAGTAATGACGAGGAACAGTCAAGACAATCACTAATCTAAGAACTTGTGCAATATAACATAAAAATAATAGGAAGCCAATAGTAGTGATAACAACAATAATCAATCAGTGATATAAACAACAAGTATCAGGAACGCCATAAATATTATTCAAACGAATATGGAACACAAATACAACCAATTAATCAAAACCTCAAATATACGTCTTTCAAATATAAGTTTTTCAGATAAAAATCTTTAAAATATAATCCTTTCTAAATTTATATTTCGACCCCTTCAAATAAATATATTTCGAATATAATTCTTTTCAATAAATATTCTTCACTATAATTCTTTCAAATGATATTTTTGAATATAATTCTTTCAAACAAAAGTCACCTTGTGACACCTCATTTCATAATCGTAAACATACAGATTTCAACCCACTTTCATATTTCTACGGCACCTCGTGCCATATTTCTATCATAACCGCGCGGACAACTCACGTGCCAAAAATATCGATTTAGAAAATTCGCACGATCAATTTATTTTCAATAAAGTAAGGTTACAATTTTTAAATCAAGTAAGAAGAAAGAAATGAATTGAAAAATTTTGAGTGAAGAAAATGACATTTCAACTAAAGTAGAACATCTGATAAGCTACTGATTTGAATGTAAAACTTATTAAATTAAAATATAATAGTAATTCTTTTATTTAAAATAACTCATTCATCGAAAACAAGTACAAACTAGAAATACAAATTCTCAGTGTCTCGTACTAAAGAAAATCAAAGTCAATACAACAACAAGGAGCATAAAACACATAATAATAAAGTCAATTAGTACATCATGAACGAAGACAAGAATTTACATATCATGGAAAAATAAAATAACCAAAGGCAAGTGCAGCCATAGAAAAATATCAACAAAAGGGCACTCCCGAGGCACCACATCGTTGTCCCAAAAATAAATATGCAACATAGGGGGATCTCCCGAGGTACCGCCTCGTAGTCCCAAAAGTAAATATGCAAGACACGAGGATATCCCGAGGTATCTTCTCGTAGTCCCAAAAATAAATATGCAAGACAAAGGGATCTCCCGAGGAATCGTCTCGTAGTCCCAAAAGTAAATATGTAAGACAAGGGGATCTCCCGAGGTATCGTCTCGTAGTCCCAAAAAAAAATATGCACGACAGGGGGATCTTCCGAGGTACTGCCTCATAGTCCCAAAAGTAAATATGATCTCAACAACTACACCTCAACTGCTCACATATCACAACTTGCACATCAAGTGCTCAAATATTATAACGTATCACAAATTTCACATCAAGTGTTCAAATTTCATAACATATCACAAATTGGACACCAGGTGCTCAAACATTACAACATATCACAAACTTACGCATCGGGTGCTCAAATATTACAACTTGCCACATAAATCAACAATACATTATTTTTCCACAATAAGAAGCCCACGACTCAACCATAATGCGCACAAAAATCTTAACAAAATAATATTTCACAATTTAGCACTTCGCCGCAATATGATTTACGACCTTTATAACTCAATACCAATTTCAACGACATGAACTGAAAAGTGATTCATCAAGGAACAACGCCTTCTTTAATCTAAATTTTTGGCAAATAGATAATGCCTCTTTTTAAAATTATTTAATAAATATTTGCAGATGAAAAATCCGTAATGAAATTATTTTCGCGAAATGGCAACTCAACCGACACATAATTCACGTAAAAATCAAGTGGAAATCGCACCAAATTATCATATAAAAACAACCTCGGGAAACAGAGAAAGGGGCATGACAAATAAGGGATTTAATAAGTTCCAAAAAATTTCAAGTTAATACACAAAGGTGTCTACGAATTTTAACCTATATAATTGCACATATAAACTAAGTACGTACTCGTCACCTCGCATGCATGATTTTCAATCACACAATTTTCATATAAGACACAACAGCTAAGGGGAAATTCACCCACACAAGATTAGGCAAGATACTTACTTGGTGAAGCTAATCTGATACTTTAAATGATCTTCGCAAGTGAAACCACCACCGGACGGCTCAAATCTGAAATTCTCCCCTTAATAATAATACGATGGTCCACCACACTAACCAAATTTCAATCTACGACAATGCAACAAAATTTCACCAGTATTAGCTAGATTCTTATACTCTAAGTCATTTAGACATTTTATCAAACACCTAGTAGGCATAAATCTTTAAATCGCATAATTATAGAATTAGTTCATCCAACTACCATCATTTTCCAACTTCTTATCCCACCTTAATTTTTTTAACAATTTATAACTTCCAACATCACATGTATGATCATTCATCCACACCCAACCAACAAAATTTCATCAAATAATCACATCTCAATTTCTATAATAATTATATATTTAAATTGGGAACTTATGGCTTCCAATCACCATACCAAGAGTTCTAATACTTAATTCATACTCATATTCTCATAATAAATCGATATATGTAAGTCTAAGGGGAAGGATTACCTTTTGGAAGGAATCTTGCAAAATCCGCCTTTGAATTCTTGAAGAAATTTCTTGAAGATCTAAGGATTTCATGGTGGATTGAGTTAGTTTTAGGGTTGAATTGATGGAATGAAACACCAAATTAGTAGAGATTACTCACCTTGAAGATGGGAGGAGTTGGAGGTCTTGAGAAAGTGGAGAAGAGCTCCAAAATTCGTCCAAATGAAGTAGGGAAAATAACCCCTGAAAGTCTTATATAGAAATAGGGTCGGATTCTATAAAACAAACCAGGATTTGCACAGCCACGGCGCATGGGGTTTCACGGTAGTGAAAAATATGTCTCGAAACGAAATTTTGAAGTGTTCTAGAAATTTTCACAGTGTAAAATTCTGCCAGCTGTTGATAATTTGGCCATTTTGTAGGAGTGTCCAAATGACGAACGATTTGAAGAGTTATAAACTAGGCTCGAAGATCTTTCAATTGATAGGTTTTACATAATATAACTCCTAACATATATGTAGATATGATCGTCCAAAGTTTGGTCTTGTGCGCACTCATTTCGAACTTTAGTCTATCATGAAATTTTCCAACTTGACTTGGACGTAGGCATCTCCTTAGACCCCACATCACTTATAATATACCTCGTACGCTTATTATCATATCTAATTCATCATATTAATTGTTCTTGTTTGCACACAAAATGAGACTTTCTTAATTGTGCTTGAGTACTTTAAAGTTTTTCCGAGGTGTTACAAAATATTGCTTTTAAATTTTCAAAATGATTTTTAACATGACTTGTCTTCATACCTATCGTGACAGTAAATATTTTTTACAGCTGGGATCATAAAGAATTACCACTCGAGATAAATATAGAACTCTTATTTTATCTCGTGTTTGACAGAACTTTAAATTCGAGAGTTCGTTTATACACCAAGTTGGTATTACAATCAAACCTCTCTATAACAACATCGTTTGTTCCGAATATTTTTGGCTTTTATAGTAAATTATTGTTATACACCTATAACAACATTTGGCATTTGAATATATTTTGACTTTTCTAGACAAAAATTATCCAAAATTAATTTTTTCTTTTTTAATACTACATATAAAGGTAAAAAAGTATTTAAATCAAAATCTCAAAACATAAGAATATTTCACAAATTAAATGCTTAAGAAATCTAATACATTATTAAAAAAATCCATAACTAAACGTACAAACATTTAAACTCTAAGGCTCACAATTAAATCTTTTAAGATTGATGGAAGGGCTCCATAATTGTAGTTTGTTTCATGGATTCCAGTCTCTTACTAGCGGTACATTACTTGAATCGGCGAAGATTTTTATCCAAACTTTCAGCAAAAGGATATCCAATTGATTTTCCTTGAAGGCAATCTAAGGTCTTAACAATTGAATCTTCTATCCCACTCCAAGTAGAGTAGGTTGAGATTCTTCGTCAGCACTTTCATTTGCCTCCATAGAGTCTTCTTCTTCCATTTCAATAACTTGGGCAATAAATTCTTCATCAGTGAAAGTCTAAGGATAGAAAATGATGCATCAAATTGCACATATGTGACAACATCCATCGTCTCATTGATGTTATCAGATGGGATTTGTGCTATAAGTGTTGATACATTACCAACATCATTGACTAGTTCAATATTATTGATATTTGTCCAATATAAAATATATCATGTGTAAATCTTCAAATAAAAGAGAATGATATGTATATCTTCAAAAAGTATAAATAAATATTTTAAGTATCTTTTGGCATTTTTCTAATAAAAACTATATCATTTGAAGATCTTCAAAAAAACATAATAATAATAATAATAATAATAATAATAATAATAATAATAATAATAATAATAATAATAATAATAATAATGTGCATATTTTCATGGAACGTAATGTTATCTTTGAGATATATATTTCTACTCTAAGTTTTGTATTAAAGTTATAAAATATTTGATTAAATATATAATTATTATTAATAATAATCTTTAAAAATCTACATGGTTGTTATAGATAGTTAAGTTTACAAAGAGCGTACTGTCATAAAGATAAATGTTGTTGTTATAGTCAGAAAGCTGTTAGAGAGAGATAAAATATAACATAAAAAATCGGTTCTGAGAAAAATTAGGCTTTTATAGTGAATGGATGTTATATAAGGATGTTGTTATAGAGAAGCCGGACTGTATTTTAGTATCACTATATGTGGGATTACATATTCAATTACTAATTATAGGCATCAAAATTTTATCGGATAATCCATATGAAATTTGGGCAAAATCCTAAATTTTAAAATACTACAAGTAGAGTCCACCAAGGTTTCTTGTAGGCTACTCAATCTAAAACACTAACTTGGAGGCTATTCTACCTGAAACCCTAACTTTGAGGGTACTCTACGTAAAACCCTGGTTACAAATTTAAAAGGGAGCCACATATTCCCTTTAAAAGCATATCGAAATTCCATAAAAATTCATGGAATATTCACAAAGACATCAAATATTATTTTTCTCAAAGTCACCGAAGTGATCAACAATTGTTCTTCCTTTTCCTGAAAATCAAATACATCATAAGGAAGGTCGCACCATCCTACGTTCAAGAAATAAGCTGGTAAAGCCCTCGAATCACGGAGAACAATCTAGAGAGAAAATCAAGGGAACAAACTAGGGACGGGCGTTCGGGCAGTTCGGATTGAATATGAAATTGCGGCTTGGATTTTTGGTTTTCGGATTGAAGAAATTACAATCCAAATCCAATCCAATTTATTTAGGATTGGATCGGATTATTTAAGTTCAGTTTTAGATTATTCGGATTGGACTTTTGAATTTCGGTTCTGACTTTTAAACCTATAAGTTGAGCTTATAGAAAACACTCGACAAAAAATAATCATTTTAATGAAGTAGAAAGATGGTAATCAAAAGATGCTTTAGTTTTTATATCTTCTCGACTCTATATATTGCCTCTTCAAGAAAGAAAAAAAAGCCTTGAATATGCAATAGAACTGATTCAAATTATACTATTATACATTAAAAGATTAACTAGAAAATGTGACCTCAAAATTCAATCTTTTAGTCAACTTCCGCCTTGACTCTTCAGTGTTTACAAACACACGTATGGTGTGGTTGTGTGGGTGAGACCTGAGAGAAAAGAAAATCATATATTATATTTGATTTAGTAGAGAATCACATACTGAACTTTGTAATTTGTACGAATATACGGGCTAATGTTTAATGGGCATGATACTATTAGAGATTTAGACTTATTCGTATTAGGCATGCATATGCGTAATGTCGTAATGGGCTAATGTCTAACTGGTAAGGCTAAATATAAGAAACAAAAATTTCGGATTTTTGAATAGCCGAAATTTCGAAGTCCCAAATCCAAAATCCAAATTTTTAAAAAAATAAAATCCTAACTCCAATCCATAATCAAAAAATCCAAACCAAAAGTCCAAAAAGTTTGGACTTTCTGTTCGCATTTTGGGTTTTCCCAAACTATCCATCCCTAGAACAAACAGAATTGTATCCTCATCATTTTATCAATAAAAATATGTTTTTTCATATTTATATTGTGGTTGCAATTTATTTTTGTATCACAAATAATTTGTGCAAAAAAATAAAACTGCCAATCACAAACAACTATAAAAAAAAATTATTGATAAACATTGCGGGTAACAACTCTGTTTATTCCTTGATTTTTTCCTCTGATTTGTTATCTGTAATTCAAGGGCCTTAACAGCGTATTCCTCGAACGTTGGATGACATGCATCTCCTTGATGTATTTGATTATCAAGAAGGATGTATTTGGATCTTGAATATTGGTAGTACTTTGAGCAAGACATATTTGACATGTCTTTGATATCTTAATGAATATTCCAAGAGTTTTATGGAATTTCGGAGATTGTATATTTGTTCTCTTTGCGAATATTCCGGGAGTTATGGAATTGTTGAGATGACTTCCATTTCTTGAAATGTTCTTTAAGGGAATGTACAACAACAACAACATACCCAGTAAAATACCACTAGTGGGGAATATGTGACCCTTTTCATAGGAGTGGCCTAGGGTTAGGGTAGAGTAGCCTCAAAGTTAGGGTTTTGGTTGAGTAGCCTCCAAGCAACCTTAATGGACTCCTAGAATTTCAAGAATCGTCTCGTAGTATATTGAATTTAGGATTTAGGCTAATCCGTTAAATTTGTTATGTATGCAGATGCCCTCTACTTCAAGGTTTGTCGAGGCGTAGGCTTGCCGAAAATTGAAGACGAGACTTGAAGTACTCGATTATCGCAACATATAATTTTAAAACTTGTAATTGTTGATTTGCGGGAGGAAGAGATGAAGGGAAGAACTAGTCCCACTGGGCGTGCCAATTTATTTACAACATATTTTGCAATATGAAAAACAAATTGCAATCACAATCTAAGTATGAAGAAACGTAATTTTATTCATAAATAATGTGGGTACAACTCTGTTTGTTCCCTTGATTCTTCTCTCCTGATTATCTCCATGATTCGAAGGCTGGTACAAATCTGTTTTACCATATACATAATGTAATTTTCAGGCGAAAGTGTGGTTACCACCCTTTAAGACATGTAGCTTTGCCCATACCTCTATTTATTGTGGTAGAGGATGGAAAGTCGAGCTAGATATGAAATCTTTTGCTTGATTCTGATTGGTTTATATGACTCATCAAACTTATCACACAAGCATTGTCATATGTTTGTTTGTGATGGCGAAGACATGTCATGTTAGACACTTGGCAACTCTTAATTGGTCACTGTTTTGGTCTAGGATTGCCACATGTTTTAACATGTGGCATTATCTTGTTGTCTTTGCGTTTGACTGGATATGCTATGCCACTTGACACATGACGTGAGTCTGGGTCTTAAACTGAAATGTACCTTCGGCGTAAAAAAATGAAAATGGACTGATTTAATTTGTAAGGTCCAAATTAAGTATTTAACCCAATTGAATTTAATCCAAATTTTGTGTGAATTAGACTCAATAAATTTTATATGTCTACAGATGCCCACTACTTTAAAGCTCGTTGAAGTATAGGCTTAATTAGTTGTAAAAATGAGATTTGAAGTACCAGTAGAGCCAATAATCATGTGAAAAGACTCTAGCTTGACTCCATTTCATATTGGAAGCACGTCAAACATGTCATGTAAATTAATTTACACTTTATGCTTCCATTTATTTATTTTTATGGCCAAATCTTTGTACTTACCAGTGAGTAAATTCACTTGGCCTAATATTAAAGAGATATATTTAATGATATCCTCACAAGATAAAACCACCAAGCTTCCGCATAAGGCTTAAAGTTGCACTTTGGACTTTGAGTAGAAACGTTCATTTTTCTTTCATCTGAACTTGGCAAAATCACGTTAATCCCAGCATTTCCATTATTTTAAGACTAATTGTTGGTCATCCTCTATTTCATCCCTTAATTGTCTCTTCTTTTCTTTTATTCACTTTAGAAGATTCCTTGGAAATTTTAATTGCAACAAACATGTTTGTATCCTTAAAATAAACATGTTTGTATTGCAGCATCAGTTTACATCTCCTTATTGGAGTTTAATTCTTCTCCATAAAGAATCCTATTTAATAACAAATTTTCAGGATCCCCTGTTATAAATTCAACTTGTTTTGCTTGGATTTGTTTTTTTTTTTCTCCAGCAACTACGATCTCTATTTGAAGTGAAGCTTCAAATACTTCTATGATTTTAAGAGACCTTTACAAGGTAAACTTCTTTATCTCTCTTCTATGCCATCCTCACAGTAAGTTGTCCGAAGATTGAATAATATTCATGTTTTCACCATGTTTTCGGATCTTCTATACATAAGATATTCTTATGTTCACTGGCTTTGGCACTTGCTACCGTGCTGCTGATTGCAGTGATCACATTAGACCTTCTGCCACTGCCTAGTGACCGCAAAACCTGTGTGTGCTTGACACCACTGCTAGCTAGATTTAAGAAGGCACAATGGAAGTTCTATGATGAAGGAAGATATTCTTTAAAGACGAAGTACTTCCCATGAAAGTCACATACACTCCTCGACGCACGAGCCTAAACTGAAGTCATGACGCTCATTGACGCATGAGCCTAAACTGCATGTTGCTAGACTCCTGGCTCGCATGAATCTAAACTGTGTTTATCCCTTGATTCTTCCCTTCGATTTGTTATCCATAATTCAAGGGCCTTACCAGCGTATTCCTCGAACGTAGCATGATATGCATCTCCTTGATGTATTTGATGATGAAGATGCATGTAGCAGCAATCCACTTTTCTTTATCTTGCATTTTTTTCTTATCTTTTTTCTTTTGCATCACTGTAAGTTGCTTAACTTGGTAGATTTGGAAGTGATCCAGAGCAACGACCCAAGAGTCGCATATCACTATTCTCAATGCTTTTCCGCTTGTGCCTTTGGAGACTTTCGTTCAACATTCGAGTTGGTGAGGGCTAAAGACTACGCATACGACACGGCTATTCACCGTGAAGAATTAAGCTGAATGTCACAATGTTCTCAATGCATTTGGAATATCGTGTTTCTAACATCGATGCTCATCATGTCGCATCGAAGTAATGTGCTACAGGCACCGTATCCGCAGAAACATCGTGATGTTGACATCGAGGATTTCCAAAATATGTTTTGTTTGCAGGCTTTTGCGAGAGTACTAGTGGTCTTTGATATCCCTAAGGAGATGCACGAGATGCCTATATGATTTGCAGCGAAACACTTATCTCTTTGTTGCGTCCTGGCGAGAGAGACACATGAAGTGTATTTTCAACCTCGGCGACGAAATCCCTACTCTTGGAGGCTCGGAGAGACCATATTTCATCATTGATGAGCGCAACATATACCACATCGCATTGTTGCATGCTGGCGAGGAAGACAAAAGGAGTAGGTGTAACGACCCGGTCGGTCGTTCTGTAGAATTTGCATTATTATTACTGTTTTTGCCTTGTCATGCATTGGTTATACTGTTTACGATGTATTAGAGTTGGTTGGCTCGGGTTCAGAATGGCTGTAGCGAGAATTTAGTCATTTAGTCTTTAAAAATAGCCTTAAAGTGGAAAAAATCAATTGAGAGTTGACTTATTGGTAAACGACCTCAGAATGCGGATTTTATGGCTCGAATAGCTTCGTTAGGTGATTTGGGACTTAGGAGTGTGTTTGAAATATTTTTGTGATGTCCGGTGTAGAATTAGACTTGAATTGGCGAAAGTTAGTTTTTGGCGATTTCCGGTCGGCAGTGAAAAATAGGCTATCGGGGTCGAAATGGAATTCCGGAAGTTGGAACAGGTTCGTAATGTCATTTTGGATATGTCTGCAAAATTTTAGGTCAGTCGGAGTTGTTTTGGGTAGTTTCGGCATAGTTGGTGGATTTTAGAAATTTCAAAGTTCTCAGGCTTGAATCCGATGTGATTTTGGTATTTTGATGTTATTTTTAGTGTTTTGAGAGTGAAACTAAGTTTGAATGATGTTATGGGACATGTTGGTAAATTTGGTTAGGGTCCCGAGGGGCTCGGGATTGATTTCGGGGGGTTAACGACCACTTTTGGACTTAGAACAATAGATGTTTTGCTGGTGCGTTGTAGGTGTGAAATCCTTCTAATGGGATCGCAGGGTATTGAATGAGACCGCACAGGTTAATTGGTGAAGCCCAGAGAATTACTCTATGCGACCGCAGGTGCATGGTCGCGATCGCAGAGAGAGGAAGGCAGTGCGGTCGCGTGGGACTGGACGCGATCGCACAGGGGTCTTGGCGCGTGGGGAAGGGGTTGGCTGGTTACAGTGTGCGAACGCGTAGGAGCGTCCGCGATCGCGTGAGGGAGAGAGGGGAAGTGTTGTGCGAACGCGCATGTGGGTCCGCGAACGCACTGAACATTTTTATAAAAACCTGGGCAGTATATAATTAAACCCTTCCGCGACCATTAACCCTTTTACACCATTTTTTGAACGGGAAAAGAGCTTTGAGGCGATTTTTGAAGAGAGAAAATCATTGTTCTTCATCGAGGTAAGGATTTTGGACCCTAAAACTCAATTATATGTGATTAAAGATCAAAATACCAGTGTTTAATTCATGAAAATCAGTAGAAAAGGGTGGAGTTAGGGTTTGAGATTATGAGACCTTTAGGGGATGATTTGAGGGGTCAAACGAACTCCGATTTTAACGTTCTTTATATGTACGGACTCGTGAGATAACGAAGAACATTTTGGTATAAAATTTGTCGAGTTCCGAGATGCGGGACCGGGGGTCGGGTTTTGGCTAATTTCGGATTTTGAGTTCAAATTGGTATTTTTCAATTGGAATTCATTTCCTTAGCATAATTTGATGATAAAAATATGATCTTGGTAGATTTGGAGTACTCGGAAGTTGATACGAGAGGCAAGCGGGTTGGAGAGTAGCTTTTCGGGCTAGTTTGAGGTAAGTAATATCTTTAAATCCTGTTCTGAGGGTATGAAACCCAAGACTTTACATCCTTTCACGGATTTGGAGTGACGCACACACTGGATGACGAGTGTGGGGCGTGCATGAATTGGAAATTTGAAAAAAAGTACCTTTTTAGGCAACTATTGAGCTGCGAAACCGCTTTTAAAGTATATGAGTTATAATATTACTATGTTTTGATATATTTGGGATGTAAGCCATGTTTGGGGCCTAGTGCCGATCTGTTTTAACCCCTTGGGGGCTATTTTACTGATATTCTCAGTACTTTAAAATTATGATTTTATACTCAGTCTTTCTTGTGAAATTGTTGACACTCCTATTTGATGATATTACTATTTCTTGAAATGAAATACTATTTTGGGTCGAGTACCCCATTTTATTCATGGCCCGAGTGGCATGCTGAGAGTGTTTGATTGAATGAGGCCGAGAGCTAATGTTGTGAGGATGTTATGATATGCGTGAGGCCGAGGGCCAATATTGTGAGGATGTTATGATATGAGAGAGGCCGAGTGCCTGAGAGTGATTTATGCCATGATGTGTTTATAGCGATTTGGCTGTAGGAGCCCCTCCGGAGTCTGTACACACCCCCAATGAGCGCAGGCACCTACTGAGTGGGAGTGCCGAGTGATGAGTGATTGGGAGGCATGAATGACAGTGAGATTGCCCGGGGGCTGATACTGAGAGATGGTAAGGTGCTGAGGGAAATTGATATTGAGAGATGATTATGGACCGAGGGGCAGTTTTATGACGATATTTCACTGAGTTTTGACTATGATTCACTTCATTTTTCAAACTGATTTTACTGAGAGTTTTACTGAGAAATATTGGAAAATATACTTGTTTTTCAAAGGATTTTATGGAAACTGGTTTTCGAACTTATGTATTTGATGTATACTTTATGGAGACTTGATATTTTATGGTTTTGTGGATTGGTGTTTTGTGCTATGTGTTTCATATACTTCAGACTGTGATTTATTTTCATTACTACTGAGTTGGCGTACTCATCATTACTCCCTGCACCTCTGTGTGTAGATCCAGGTACTGGTTCGGAGCAGTAGTCATCCGAGTTCGTTATCAGCAGCTTACGGGATTTCGAGGTAGCTGTCCAGCGTCGCAGCTTCTCCATTTCCCTTCCTTATTTAGTATTAGTATTTTATTTCATAGACATTGCTTAAGACATTACCAGAGTTAGTTATTTCGAGGTAGTTGTCGCGTCTCTGCTACTTTGACCATATAGCATTTCATGCTCTCATTGGAAAAATTGTTCCTCTATGCACGAGCCTAAACTGCAAGTCATGACGCTCCTTGTCTTTGATGACCCAAAGGGTCATTTTACGAATTAAGACTCCATTCTAGGCTTATTAGCCTTTAAAAGACTAATTTTAAGTACACCGATTTGCGTGCGCAGTCCGGGCGTGAAACCAGAAAGCTTTTATGTGAAAATATGAGAAATAGTAATTTCTAGAGTAAAAATTTGGTTTTAGTTGACTTTGGTCAACATTTTGGGTAAACGGACCCGGATCTGTGTTCTGACGATCCCGGGAGGTCCGCAGTAAAGTATGGGACTTGGGTGTAAGCCCGAAATTGAATTTCGAGGTCCCTAACCTTAGAAAACAATTTTGAAAAGAATTGTTTTGCTGGTTATTACAGGAAATAAAGAAGTAAAATAATATGTGAAATTATTGGTATGGGGCCCGTATTTTGGTTCTAGAGCCCGGGACAAGTTTATTATGATATTTAAGTCCTATATGTAAAATATGATGAGAATCGGAGTTGGTTTGACATGATTCGGATGTCTGGTTGAAAAGTTAGAAATTTGAGTGTTCTTGAGAAAATCTTGAGTTTTGAGGTTAAATTTGTAGTTTTTGATGTTATTTTTATGATTCGATCACACAAGCAAGTCTGTATGACGTTTCTAGACTTGCTTGCATGTTTGGTTTGGAGCCCCGAGGGCTCGGGTGAGTTTCGAGTAGGCTACAGAGTGTTTAGACTTAGAAGAATTTCATCACATCTGGTGTGGTAGGCCTCTAATCTCGTATTTGCGAAGTCCTGGGCCATTCCCAGATCTCGCAAATGCGAGATTTCTGGTCACAATTGCGAGTTACTCATATGTCGCAAATGCGACAGTTTTATCGCATTTGCGATGGTAGCCAAAATTCGAAGGGTTCACAAATGCGAGATCCGCAACCAGTTAAATCATATTTTAGATGGGGTTTTCACCTATTTTTCAATTCTCTCAAACCATAAACTTCCATAGGCGATTTTCCAAAGATCCAAACTTCTCCAAATCATTAATAAGTGATCTCTAACTAATTCCTTTCATTCCTTAACAACTTCTAACAAGATTTCAACCAAAAATCTAAAGTTTACATGGTAAAAATTGAGGGTTTTGGGTAGAACTTAGGAATTTCAAAATTTGGGGATTTAGACCTCGAATTGAGGTCAGATTCCAAAACCAATTGTATATCCGGGCTCGGGGAAGAATGGGTAAACGGGTTTATGTCCGAACCTCGAGTTTAGACCAAGCGGTTCCGGGGTCGATTTTTGTATTTTGAAAAGAAAACATAGGAAAACCATAGTTTTTCATTAAAGTCGATTCCTTTAAGCAATAATTGATGATATTGAACCAATTGTGATCCGATTCGAGCGGGTTAGAGGCAAATTCTAAAGGAAAAGTTGTGCTAGAGCAGTGATTTGCTTGTGATATCGAGGTAAGTGTTTGGTTTAACCTTGACTTGAGGTAATTGGAATTCCCAACTTAAATGATAAGTGAATTTGCATATGTGTGGTGTATAGGTGAGGTAACGAGTACCTATGCACCACCAATTTATTTGTTGAACATGATCCCTTTTCCAATTTAATTGATCACTGGCTTAATTGTTTTATGATCATTGATGTCTACGTGTCTACTTGATTTCGTCAACCTATTGTTAAATATTGTTTCAAGTATTTTGGAAGTGTTGGTTGATTCCCTGGTTTTATTGTGATACATAAAGATTGAGTTGGATGACAGCGTTACAATATTTATATATATTCCGATTGGTTTCATTGTGGAATGATAATTGATGAAGTTCATGAGTTATATAGTTTTCTATTTACAATTGTTGAGACAAAAATATTGTGAAAGGCTTTGACCTGAATTTTGAATTTTTTTATAAATAAAGTGATATGATATGTCTGGTGGGAGCGGGTTGCACGCCGCAACAAGGAGTGATAAGGGTGGACAGGTGAGATCGAGTTGCACGTCGCAATAAGAGAAATAAGGGTGATATATATATAGGGAGGAGCAATAAGGGTGGACAGGTGGGAGCGGGTTGCACGCCGCAACAAGGAGCAATAAGGGAAGACACTTATGTTTTACTGATTTTTAAACATAAAGATTTGAAAACTTACTGTTTTACTTTACTATTTTTCATATTATGCACTTACGGTTATTTTAAAGTGAAATTTGAAAATTTGGAAACTTATGTGAGAATTGGTTATAGTTGAGACCTGGAAAAGGTGATTGAATTATTTTATTTATTGCTGCAGATTTTGTTCTGTTTTGTTTAGAATTTCCTTCTTGCTTTATTGTATATTATTCACAGGTTATATTATAAATCTCCCGTCGTAGCCTCGTCACTACTTCGTCGAGGTTAGGCTCGGCACTTACTCAGTACATGGGGCCGGTTGTATTGATACTACTCTGCACTTTTTGTGCAGATCCAGGTACCGGCCAGACTTAGGAGATTATAGTAGTTGTCATCATTTACACGGAGACACGGGGTAGATCTGCTGGTGTCCGCAGATTCCTGGAGTCTTCCCTTAATATTTAGATTGTTGTTTTACTTCTTTCAAAACAGATACATATTTCTTTCAGCCCAATTATTTGTAGTATTCTTAATAGTTAGTGAATTGTGACACCAGACCCTGGGGTAGTTTTATGGATATATATTTAGTTCGTGGTTCGGCTTATTTATTCGGTTATTATAATTATTCATGAAGTTATTCGTCGGAAAGTATTAGATTCAGTTTATTTTATATTGAAGGTCCCATATATGAGAAGTCGTCTCTCTTGAAAAACCTTCAATCATCATGGGATCCGCCATTGTTGAACTTCAAGGCTATCAACAAACGAAGTGCAACAGTTGGTGAAGGAGTGGCCCCGCATCTGGTACGACACCTCGGTCTGATATTTGGACCCTTTGAGCTTCTTTGCGAGTCTGCAAAAGAAATAAATGAAGAGATAAGATTTGTGAACTATGATAGTTAAATATACTACACTTAAGGCTTTAAATTCAATTTAAAGAAGAAAAAACATTCGTAGGACAACTCAGAGAGCATAGAGCTGGAAAGCAAGGTCAACGGACGACGAGATCAACTTTGGAAAATTAGTGTGGTCCATCTGGAAGACATTTGCCCCTGACATTTTATATGTTTTATATTTGTATGTATAATTTCCAACAAAATAAACCATTTGCAATTTGGAGTCTCCTAGATCAAGATACGAGTTTTGTTTTGACGGAACTTCACGAATTTGAAAGTTTATTGCAGCTAGGTCGCACTTTGAGAATTTTTTGTTTCCCCACCAAAAGGATTTCTGCGATGAAATTCATATTTATGCATATCTATGAGTTTAATTTCTAACGGCGCAAACGGATCTCAATTTGGAGATTCCTAATTCGAGATATGAATTTTTCCACTGGAGCGCGCAAAGCTGAAAAGCAACGAGGCCGCGCAAAGCTGAAAAGCAGCGAGGCCGACGTCTAGATTAGTTTCAGGAACTTTCTGCGGCCAATCTGGATGGAATACATCTATGATATTTTGAGAATTTTCTTATCTATGTGTCTTCTTTATAGTGGCGCAAACGGCTCGTGATTTCGACGTTCCTAGCCCACGATATGATTTTCTTTATCCATAGTGCTCAAATCTGGAAATCAAATGAGGCAGATGTCTGTAGCAACTTCAAAATATTATGGAAGATGTTCAGAATGAATTTTTTCCGTGGTATTTGATATTGTGAGTTTAAGAGTTTTCTTTCTGATAGTATATATGGCTCGTGATTCCGACACCCGAAGCTTGAGATATGAATTTGTCAATAAGAGTACACAAAGCTGAAACGCAGCAAGACAAACATTAGAAGCGATTTCAAAATAATGTTGTGGCAAATCTAAAAGGAGTTCTGCCACGACATTTTCAGGTGTTGCAGGTCTTAAACTTGTCTCGAGGGCACATACGGCTCGCGATTTAAACGTTCCTAGTTTGAGATATGTACTCTCCAATGACAACATGCAATGTTGTGAAGTCGAAATGACAGACTTGTGCACCGCCTTCGAAAGTTCATTCTGACTTGTCCTAAGAATTTGGCCCTAATTTTGGATAATGTCGTTGTGGTGCAAGTTTTGATTCTGTAGAACATATCAGATTGCAGTTTGTACACTCCTAGGTTGAGATACGATTTTCAATCAGAGCATGAAATTCTATAAGGTCAGAACAGTAGAGACGTGCCAGATGCTTGCTTGCCGAAGTTGGAAAGGCCTATTCCAGTTGTCTTCCTCGCCAGCCTGCAACGATGTGATGTGTTATATGTTGCGCTCGCCAATGATGAAATGTGGTCTCTCCAAGCCTCCAGGAGTAGGTATTTCGTCACCGAGGCTAAAAAGACACTTAATGTGTTTCTCTCGCCATGCCGAAACAAAGAGACAAGTGTTTTAGTCATATAGTCATCCCGTGCATCTACTTAGGGATATCAAATACCACTATTACTCTCACAAAAGGCTGCAAACGAAAAATATTTTGGAAATTCTTGATGCCAATAACACGACGTTTCTGCTTATGTGAATACGGTACCAATAGCACAATGCTTCGATGCGGCATGATAAACATCAAGGTTAGCAACGCGATCTTCCAAATGAACATTGTGACATTCAGTTTAATTCATCACGGTGAATAGTCGTGTCGTACGCCTAGTATTTAGCCCTCACCAATTTGGATGTTGAACGGAAATCTCCAATGGCACAAGCAGAAGATTATTGCGAATAGCGATATGCGACTCTTGGGTTGTTGCTCTGGCTCATTTCCAAATCTACCAAGTTAAACAACTTGCACCTCTGCAAAAGAAAAAAGAGGGGAAAATGAAAGATAAGGAAAAGAAAATGGATTGTTGCTACATACATCTTCATCATCAAATACATCAAGGAGATGCATATCATCCTACGTTCGAGGAATACACTGTTAAGACCCTCGAATTATGGATAACAAATCGAATGGAAGAATCAAGGGATAAACAGAGTTGTAACCCGTAATGTTTATCAATAAAATCATTTGTTTATAGCTGTTTGTGATTGCAGTATCTTTAGACATCAAAATTTAGCGAATTAGCCTAAATCCTAAATTCAAGATACTATAAGATGACTCTTGAAATTTTAGGAGTCTATTAGGGTTGCTTGGAGGCTACTCTACCAAAACCCTAGGTCACTCCTATAAAAAGGGTTACATATTCCCTTAGAGAATATCTCACAAGATGGAGAGCATCTCAGCAATTCAATAAACTCTCGGAATACGCACTAAGAGATCAAATATACGATCTCCAAAATATCAGAAAACTCTTGGAATATTCACTAAGAGATCAAAGACATGTCAAATATGCCTTGCTAAAAGTTTTAGGAACATTCAAGATCCAAATGGAATGCTGCCACATGCTTCTTGATCATCAAATACATCAAGGAGATGCATATCATCCTACGTTCGAGAAATATGCCGCTTAAGCTCTCAAATTACGGATAACAAATCGGAGGGAAGGATAAAAGGATAACCAAATGTTTATCAATAAAATTATATAGTTATTTGTGATGCAGTTTTATTTTTTCTGCACAAATTTATTGCAACTAAATTGGCACGTCCAGTGGGACTAGTTCTACCCTTTATCTCTTCCTCCTACAAATCGAAAACTGCAAGTTTTAAAATTATATGTTGCGATAATCGAGTACTTCAAGTTTCGGCAAGCCTACACGCCGACAAACCTTGAAGTAGGGGGCATCTGTAGACATCAAAATTTTAATGGATTAGCCTAAATCCTAAATTAAGATACTACAAGACGACTCTTGAAATTCTAGGAGTCTATTAGCATTGCTTGGGGGCTACTCTACCAAAACTCCTAACTTGGAGGCTACTTTACCCTAACCCTAGGTCACTCCTATAAAAAGTGTTATATATCCCCTTAAAGAATATCTCAGAAAATGGAGATCATCTCAGCAATTCCATAAACTCTCGGAATATGCACTAAGAGATCAAACATACGATCTCCGAAATTTCACAAAACTCTTGGAATATTCACTAAGAGATCAAAGACATGTCAAATTAAATATGTCTTGCCAAAAGTTTTAGTAACATTCAAGATCCAAATGGAGTGCTACTACATGCTTCTTTATCATCAAATACATCAAGGAGATGCATATCATCCTACGTTCGAGAAATATGCCTCTTAAGCCCTCGAATTTCGGATAACAAATAGGGGGGAAGAATAAAAGGGATAACCAAATATTTATAAGTAAACTTTTTATATAGTTATTTGTGATTGCAGTTTTATTTTTCTGGACAATTTTTTTGCAAACACTAATTCCGCGGTGAAATAACAAGATAAAATATATGCCCTTCTCCGAAAATGATAAAATTATAAATAGAAAAATTTATCCAAGTTAATGTAGCTTAAGAAAACACACATTTCATATTATATCTCGTATATTCTATTTTAGTAAAGTATATCAAATATCTACCAACAAAAGTATATCAACTGAATAATTTAATCATTATTTAATCCTCATATTTATAATTCGAATATAACTTATTCATAAACTAAACAATCCTTAGATAATTGAGAACCAAATTACATGTAATTTTTTACCGCACGCCTGAGTTTGTAACTTAAAGAAGAATGTAAGAATATGTTATACTCGGTACACGTACACTAATTGGGGGGGGGGGGGGGGGGGATTTTTTGGTGC
>ML254399.1:63871-88582 GCA_005239495.1 Nicotiana undulata | reverse complement strand
TGGGGGAAAAATTTTTTCGCTTCTTCCCCCCCCCCCCCCCCCCTCCTCTCTCTCTTATTTCTTTTGTGGTTTGAACAAAGTGGGAGTTAAGAAAAATCTTGACTACCTCAGGGATTCCTCTATGCTGCAACTCATGCGGAAAAAAATGGAATAGGCAAGCAAGGAAAGAAGAAGGATTTTGGGGATTTTGAAATAATATGATGCTTATTTTGAACTTCTTCATTTTCATACTCTTGTTTGCATGAAATTGACTGAAGTTTCCTCAGAACAGGCGTTAGTTTGGAGGAAGAAAGCTGGCGAGCCCAGTATGGACAAGTTGAACGACCATTTGAAGATTCTCTGTCACATATTCAGGCTGTTGATTTGTGGGACTGGTCAGTGGTTAAAAAGATCAGAAAAGGTCGAAAAAGAAGGGTGGCCAGGCTGGTTGGACGACTGGTGAAGCCCACTGCTAAGTTGCATCCATCAATGCCCTCGAGTGGCCATCTTCTTAAAACTGCTCCAGTATGTGAAGTCCAACTTGATCTGGTACGAGTTACATCAGGTTTGCATTGTCAAACTTCCATTTACAGGGAATCTTCTGCATCCTATGCAATTACACATATCACTTACTGCTAAAATGTCCTGTTTTAGTTGAGGTTTAGAATATGGCCAGTTAAACTATTGTGATCTACTTTTTAAAGAATCTCAAGTTACGTAATTCCCTTTCATATGTTCTCTTTACTCAATCTGTGATATTTTCATTCCATGTGCTTGAAACTTCCTTTTTTATTTTGTTACATGTGAGCGCACTCATGCTTCCCTGGCAAAACTTAATGGCCCAATAATTTCTTTTCCTGTTTCTGTCATCAGCATGTATGCATTCACATTCATTCATGATCAGCCTGATTCAGAATATTACCATATTATGTGTTCATATTTTAGGTCAAATCATGTAAGTTATAGTATGTATATCTGGACAGTAAAGGAGATGTAATGAGGTGCAACTTTGAAGGAATAGGGATTTCCAACTTCTTCTGAAATATCCATAACTCTCTTCGGCATTCTGAAATAAGCTTGCACTAAAAGGAAGTGAAAACTGCAGATACAATCATTTATTTCATTAAATCCGCCGCATCAGCAAATTCACAGAATACTTGTGTAGAAAATCAAGTAAAGAAAAATTCTGTTTATGTGCTGTCATAAAAAGATGTTTGTTTTCTTATCTTGAGTATGAAATTTTAATTAAGGCATGGGCCATCCTAGTTTCTATCTTCCCCGGTGTTCTACCAAAATGTTTCCTTCCTACAGGTCAGGTGTATAGGTTGAGAAATCCTAGCACACAATATCTGGCTTCTTTGTCCAATTATGATTCTTCCAATCCAACGAAAAATTGGCGCTTTCCACAAATGTCAATCAGCAGAGAAATCCAGACATGCTCACCAGTCCCTGAAAGAGATAAACACATAAGCACAGGGCTACCTGGTGAGGAGGATGTGTGTCTTCCATTAGAGATCAGTGCGCCTGAAAGGGTAATTTACGTCCACTTTATGTTTCAAGTACTTTACAATTTTTCTACTTAGAGATGATTTGGGTTATTGGTCATTTGAGATAAAGTTCCTTTATGCAGTCAATTAGGGTGTGTTCTTTAGCAGATTTAGTTCTTAAAGCTCTAAAAATGAGTTAGACCTTTTCAAAAAGAATTACTATCTAATAAGTTGCTGCATTAGAAAATTTGTTATCAGGGAAAAGTAGTAAATTGTGTTGAAGTATTTAGATGATCAGCACAGCTAAAAAAAGTAAAGATAAAATAACATGTCACTACAGCTAACAAACAACATAAAATGAAATATCAAGACGATAGTGCTAGTGCTGAGCTGTGTTTGGATGGATGATGATTTCATTCTTATTAGTGATAAAATAACCAATCGAAGACGAGGGAGGGACGATCTAGTTGTAGGGACCCTCCATCTCCAAGCATAAGGTTATATGTTTGAGTCACCAAGGAAAGAAGTGGGCAAAGGCCATTTGGGGCTCCTGGATAGAGGGGCTTTTGTTCAGTGGTTGGGAGAATTCTACCATGTATGGTAAAAAATATTCAATTGTTTCAGAAGAAAATTTTGTAATTTTCATCAATCAAAAAAGATAATTTTTTAATTTTACAGAAATGCTTTCTCCTATTTAGCTGGCCATGCACTAGGATCTATATCTTACCTATCTGTTAAATTGTGTCATTTTGTCATTCCAGGACAGAGACCGTGTGTACAGGGACAGAGCTGCAGAAAGAAGAGCATTGCATGGCGGGTTTGGTGTTGGTCCAGGGCAAAAAAATTCACCCAACTGTGATGATTCTGTTCCTTTGAATACATCTGCTGGTCCAGAGGAGGCTCTTTCTGAATCCTTGAGCAATTCATTTGGAGCTGGTAGCTATGCCAGAAGACTTTTGGAAAACATGGGCTGGAAGGAGGTCTGCTTTAAAACTTTCACGAGCTCATGAATTATAACTTTAGCTACAATTGTCATGAGGTGGTTTCATCACATAACTTAGAAATGCTTTATCTTATGACCTCAAGAAAGTAGAAACCCGCCTAGACTTCTACCTTTCTATCACAAAAGATAAAAGGAGATTCACCTAGACTTGTAATACTCCAAATGTTGTTGTTCTATTTCTTTCATTCAAATTGACCGCGTATCTCTAGGTGTCCATCCAATCTTTTCACTCGTGTGGAAATAGAACCTTTTCCTTGTTAATTCATTAGAAGGTTGCTGTGGGCCTCTTTAAGTGTAAGGTTGGACGGCTTTCTTTGCCCCAGATTGGCGAATCACATCCTCGTGCAACGACTTTCTTTGTTTGTGCCCCCTTACCATTCTAACACTGTCTTTGAGCGGATGTATTCAGAATCCGTCTTTTATCAAAAAGAAAAAGTTCCGACCATCTATATTTGAAAATTATTATATTCTCTTTGTGGGTAATTTCAGTGCTATGTCTAATAGTGAAGATAATGTCACTTCACGATTTGTGAAAGAAACTGCTCAAGTGAAATTTGCAAATATACTAATGGTATTGTCACCTAATGGCTTGGCTGTTTCCACAGGGGGAGGCGCTTGGCTGCAGCAACAATGGATTGATCGAACCACTACAAGCCACGGGAAATAAAGGTTCTGCAGGGTTAGGGTGGAACGATGAAAGAAGAAAGCAGTTGATGTACAGTTCTAAATAAATGAGGGATGTAATTCCTTGTTGGCTGTCTGGTAGAATGTAATAATCTAACTTCATTTGTCTGCTCAATCAGCTTAGTTTACTATTTGTTGCCTTTTTACGTGTCACTTATATGCTTTGGACCTATTTTATTGAACACTCTATTGTTAAGATAGATTAAAATATCACTTAAAATTACTATTGATTAATAATAGTTTAATAGCTCTACAACTATTATGCCCTTTTTGCCGATGAGTAGTTATGATTGCATATTTGATACAGATATTCGAAAATGATATATATCTGATAAGACTATCTAAACTTCAAAATAGTACATCATGGAATTATCTAGTGGAGCTTATTGTAATATCTGTTTTTTAATATTTAGTTTTGAATTCAAATTTAAAACTTCATCTTTCACTTATCAATTCAAAATTTTTATTACAATTCTTATCGACTTTGTCTAAATTAGTTTCGTACTAATTTTCCCATCCGTCCTTTTCTTAAAGCACTACTTGGCTTAGCCACTATCCTCTATCATGTACGTTAACACTGTTAAAGGCTAAAACTTGTTATTTTAAAATTAAATCCATTTTCTTATCGGATAGATTAAATGTGTATAAGGGACATGTGTTAAATGAGTTTTCATATTAATACACTAGGTTTTGTTGTTGTTATTGTTATATTAAAAAGTGTATTTTTTAATATGACATACCAAATGGATGTTCTTTATTTTTTTGAGTCAAAAAGTAATAATTAGGTGACTTTGTTGTCTCAAATAAAATAAAAGTAAATTTAGTAAGATGTTTCTATAAGTTGATGACTATTCATGAAATTAATTCCAATTTTATACTTGAAAGGCTTCAAATTCTCTCTACATTTGAGTTCATGGACTTTCGTTAAATGTACAAAAGAATCACGTCCAATCTTGTTTCGAAAACCATAAGACACCTAAATTGTGATAGAATAAGTTGTAAAGTTGCTTTGATTAATAAAAACTTCTAATATTTTTAGTAATATGATAAAATTAAAGTTTTAGATCTCCCAAACATATATTGTTAGTAAATTGGTTTAGACTTTGTCGGAAATATCAAAATAAATAGAATAAATCGGGACGACAATTTGGTTTTGAAGCCCATCTGCCGGTTAGGCAGTATTGTCGTCTTTCTATATATTGATGACTCTGTTTAAAATGCAGAATTGGGACTCGCCCGGGGCGGAGCACTCGTAAAACGTTCCTGGGCTTATGTGTGGGGCTTAGTTTCAAGAGACTTACGCCTCAGCCGCCAGGGCTTACGCCCCGGGCACGCCCAACGTCCAGCGTATTGGGCTCGCCTAATAGAACTTTATGCAGTTGGGTGTAACTAACCTTGTAAATCCTCAATTTTTCTTTAATAAATCGTTGACTATTCAAAATTACTTTTTTCTCATTCATTAATCATTAAATTGAGAGTATTTTATGACATAATTAAAATAAAAATTATTCCATTTTATCCACTAAGACTGCTATGATAGTAAATTTTAAATAAATCTTTCACTTAAAAGTATTTATGTATTAACTTTTGTTATGTCTTTAATATATAATAGTGCATAAATTTTTTATAATTATTTTCCTAAATATTATTTTTTTCAAGTTTATGAGATACAATACTTATTAATTTGATAGGCCAGTATTAGCTAGTAACTATTTACAAATAATTACTTATCATGATATAGCATGGTGAATTATGTGTCACTTTATTAACTTGTTGAAACTTAATTGGAGAATCATATTTAAATTGTGAATTATGTTTTATATAAATTCTCTTTCAAACCGAAAGCATATTAAATAAAAGGAGTATTTAAAAAAACATCAAATTATAGTATCGAAATTCTTTCAAGATTCATTACTCCTTAAGAGATACAAATAAAAATTCGCATCGAATACTTTATTTTTTATGTTTGAGTTGTAACGACGTTGCAGCTAATTTGCATATTATGATATATGTCATACTTTTCGTACTATTCATAGTTGAATTATAATTTATAAATGTTTTAAATAGATTATTTGTTATAATTTTGTGATTTTAATGTAACTTTTATAACTATTTTTTATTTTATACTATCTTAAAATTTTTGAAATTAGTAAAATTTAAAAATCCGTAGGACTTACGCCCGATGTCTCGGGGCTTCGCCTCGCCTCATCAAAGGTAAAACGCCCCGCCTCACGCCTCCGCCTTTTAAAACATTGATTGATGAAATGAAACGTGCTTACCGCATAATCGAAGAGGAAAAAACAAAGTTGAGTGATTTAACGATGCACTTTGCCACAGCTAGATTGGCTACACTTCACAAAACAAACAACCCTCGCAGTGCCGCACAATAACACATCGGCCAAATTGCACCTTGTAAAAATGTTCTGCGTTTGTTACCCCAAAAAAAGGACAATATAGAACATACTGGTGCTGGGGTGATGGATAGGGAACTAAATACACGAACTGCTGCAGCTACCAGTTGGTATGACTGTCTGCAGCTTATCAGTTGAGTAGATATGGAGTGCATTTGGAAGTGAGTGTTCTTGTTGTCAGGTCGGCGGCTTCATCTTCCATTTGCTTTGTTGTTGTACCATTTATGGATAAATGCACATTGTTCGTCAGTCCCTCTATCTGCTTGCACAGGCCTGCAAGAGCGAATAAAAGTTGTTAGAAATTGAGTGAATCAATCTACTAATCATTGCATTCTGAATAAAGATGGCAAATCAACAGAAACTAGTTAGGTTAGGTCAGACAAAAAGGAATCCCGGTAAAAGCAGGAAGGTAAAATGAACACATGTCAAGAAAACTATACAACAAAATTAGCAAAGATATAGATACCTTAAGCAACAAGGGTGCTTGATGCCTAGTTATGTCATGTTTCTTTTTTCACCACAAAATATATGAATGCGAAAAAGTCAAATACAAACAAAATCGGGAGCACTGGCAAGAGCAGGTTAATGGGTGAACCAGTGTAGGATTTAATGGCTTCTCAGTTGGGGATGGTACAGGTCTCTCTGATTATGATATGACTCAATTCTATGTAAAAGCATGACTCACTGTCACAAGAATAAGGGCATGCAGATACATGGTAACCACACAGATCCGGTGACAGCAGCTGGTTTCTTTCTGGGTAGAGCGAAGATACGCATGTGAATCATGTGGTTAAGTTCCTTGTCCAATATTTACTGAAGCATATAATTTCTACAAAAAAACAAATTATAATCTAAGAGAGACTATGTCTTTACTCAGGTAATGACATGAACCAGAGGAGTAAATGCAAATATTACCAAATGTTTCAACATTTAAAGCAAATTTAAACACCCTCACCAATATTATCAATTACACCGATCATATCTAAAACCAGTTGTACCAAACCGACCAGTCAATCACAATAAAACAAGCAGCAAACAAAAAATTCCTATCCCAATCAGAAGGCAAACAGAGATGTATTTATGAAGCAACTTGAGGAGAACATTAACCTTCAAATTGACTTTTGAGTTCGCATTCTGAGACTTCTGCAAAGCCAGTTTTATTGTTAGTTCATGATCTGCAAGTGAAGAAACAGAACTCTGTAACATCTGACATGTATGATGTATCACATTTAAAGCAATCATCATAATTAAACAAACCTGATAAAACCAAGCTAAGCAACTAGGTAACTTGTTAATAGATTAGTCTCTTCCATCTCTAAATTCAGTTGTGAGTTAAATGAATATTATATTTTACACACTTCACTGATCAAGATAATCATCTAATACCTTTCCTTCATTAGCCTGGTTTCCGATCTCTTCATTTTCCTCTTGCAGTGTCCTACATTTAGCCATTAGCATCTTCCCCATTTTGCTTTGTGGGGGTAAAATTGACTGCAGCAATGTTATCATGCAACTCCTTCACTTTCTTATCCTTCTCCTCAACCAAATTCTGGCATTGCAAAACAAGAAAGATGTAAGCAAGAGTGCTATCAGAGCAAGCAAGCCCGTGAAGGAACAATGAGAAAGTCAACTTAACTACACGCCAAAAGCATCCAAAAATTTAAGCACCAACATGCTTTATTCATTGGAAAAAAGGATGCATCATCAGAGCTCATAGAGCAATTCAAAAGGTAACTATGTCACCAACAGAACACTGCCCCAGTAAATAACGAATTCCAGCCAACCATCATAGAGACTTGGAAGCACAAAGAGTATCAAACTCCTCTATATACATTTCAACTTGAAACTAAAATCAACATCCAGACCTTACCTTCAGTCTAGTGAACTCTTCATGAATAGCTGGATGTAGCAATAGCTTTTGTGCCTGTTAATTTACCCCCAAAAGAATAAGGGAACTGAGCAAAAAGTGAACCACCAACAAAGAGATTAAAAGCAAATGTTAACCCAATATTTTTTTGAAACGCTATGGTATAAGATGAGAGAGAGAGAGAGAGAGAGCACTCAGTGCAGATACATATCATAGAAGAAAAGAACACAAAGCTGCAAAGGTGTATTCAGCAAATCATAGTGCTGTTCTGAGAAGAAAAAAAGTAAAACAGAACATAAAGAATAAAAAAACAGAAAGGTTTTATTCCACAAATCTGGCATTGCAACGTCTAGATTTCTGGAAATTACTGGAACTAATTATATATTCCTTGAAACTTTCTTAGTACCATCTGTTCTCACCTAACATGAACATCTATTAGGCATCATCGAGCAAATTCGAATCCAAATCTTAGAGAAACTAGTTAAGGGGGCAGCCGGTGTGTTTGCATAATTTTGGTTCAACTAGGAAAGAATAAAAACTTTAAAAAATAGGTTGAACTGATGTGACTCTGAGCATAACTGTCAAAGGAGAGTTCAACTACAAGGAAATCACCATCCATTAAATACAATAACAATTTTAACATCTCTGATTTTTTTATAAGTTTGATTATGAGGGCGTCGTTGTAAAAATAGTGCCGGCTTCTCAAATTGTGACACAGTAAGAATATATATGTCCCTTAATTAGGAGTATAGATAGTAAGGAACAAGTGCCCACTGAGGACTAAATCTTTTCGTAAAGATTAAAGATCCAAACTCAGCTAGTAGGGTCTGCATTAGGATTAGGCAGAATGATTCAAGCAGATCAGAGGTCCAGGCCACCATTTGCAGTTCCTAAAGCAGTTCTATCTTATAGGGTGGTTTGATGTTAGCTGTATGCTGCTCTTAAGCCATCTCCAACTCTTGCCACCATTTTCTCCTCCAAAATGGAGTAAAGTTACTCCAACCATTACTGCATTTTTTACTCCAAAAAAGAATATTCCATTTTATGTTATTATCTTTTATTTTCTTATTTTTATTAAAGAAATTCTATCTTTTCTTCTTTTTTACATATTCATTACATATAATTTATATTTTTTTCTTATATAACCATTTTATATATAATTATTTTATACCATAAATTTTTAAATAATATAATTTGTAAGCAAATATGATAGATTATATAAATCAAAGGATAATTTAAATAAAAGTGAAATCATTGAGATACAAGATAATTAAATACATATTACATTATGGTAAAATTCAGATTAACTATTCCACCTCTAGTATGCTCCCATAAATGATTTATTAATGCATTACGAAGTGCAAAATGAGCATCTTTGTCCTTAATTCTTTTGTGTCGAGCTAAATATGGTTCAAGAAAGCAAGGCTATGTTAATATATCATCAGAGACTCCTACTCCTGATTCATCCCATCTATCATCTCCTAAATGATCATGTTGCAGGTGATTCCATCATCACAACGGCCTAGTGAGGTGAAGAAAACAAAAATGAAGAGAAAAATCGACGAAGGTTATGAAGATAGTCCAATCAGAAAATAATCGATTTGTTGAGGCGATGAATAATGCAACTGAGACAAAAAAGAAGCTTTGATTGTTCAAAAAGAAACTAAGACTAAAAGAATTGACACAAGAAAATAAAATTTTAGTCATCGATGTGGATTCCATTGTCGATCTGACTCGTCGTGAATTATTGCGACAAGAACAACAACGAATAATGTATAAAAGAAGTCAACAATTTCCACAATCACAACCACAACAATCTTTGGCCTCATTCACTCAATACTATAATGATTTGGTGTATCTGGAAACGAAATACCTCCCTACCAAGTTATTATGCTATTTACCGTAGTTTCAATTTTTATGTATTTTAATTTAATGTATTTCCAATTTTAGTGTATTTCCAATTTTAATGTATTTTCAATTTTAGCAACATCTCAACAACAACAACAACAACAAACCCAGTTTAATCCCAACATGTGGGGTCTGGGGAGTGTAGTCTGTACGGAGACCTTACCCTTACCTAATTCAGGTAGAGAGACTGTTTCCAATAGACCCTTAGCAACATCTAATATTTTATATTTGCGCCTTCAATTTTAGCAACATATAATATTTTATATTTGCACCATTTATTTTTTGAGATGATTATATATTTTTGTACAATTATAACTTATAATAAAATTAACTTACAATTTTACATAAAAATAATAAATGCACGAAAATTAATTTATCAAAATTATACGCCAACGTTAAGATGTAAAATTAATATTATAAAGATATTACATAAACATAATTAGCTATATATAAAGAGATAAATTAGAAGAGTTAAATAATAAAAATAATAATAAAGTAATAGGGAATAATAATGGAGGAGATGAATAGTGTTACTTGGAGACCAATTACTCCAAAAAGCACCTGCATTATAGCAAATGCAGTTGGCGTTGGAGATGCCCTTACCCGCCAGTTCTCTTTCCTCGCATCAAATGTATCAACAAATAGAAACACAAATTAAGCCATTTCCGTTCATGATCAACCCTAATTACTATGTCCTAAGTGGTTTCTAGCATGCCAAGTATTGGGGTTGGGGTTGGGGGGGATTCTAGAGCCTTGAGACCATAAAGTTGATAACTGGATTGGAAGTAAGATCTTGTAACTAGAAGAACCTTCTTCAAGCAAATCAAGCAGTTAATACTCTCTTGAATGTATCCAAAATTACACATGAAGGTGCACCAGCTAATAAAGTGTGTTATTAAAGCAAACAACACAAAATTAGCAAAGCAACAACCAAATGAACCAAAAAGAAAAAGGAAGTTTAAAAATTGAAATCTAGGTGGCCACAACAATCTGTTGTTCTTGTTTTGGCAGACAAAACTAAGCCAAGATGCAATTCGTACAAAAATAATGAAGTGGGGATGTAGAGTGAAACTAATTAAACCTGTGGTAGGAAAAATACTACCCTCCTCTGTATACAAAGAAACTCTGCATCACAAATGATCCCAAGAGAGTAATGAGACTTCTATTTTTGTTAGAGGGTAGCCAGGTGGGAGTAGAGCAAAACTAACTACCCTCTGTTGACAGTTCCATAATACATATCAAACTATCTTGAACATTCTTTTAGATTTCAGCAACATTCAGGTTAAATGCTTTACTTCCCCATAACTAATTAATCAATAATGGCATCATAATCAAAAGTCTAACCGAACTCCAAAAATGCTACATCTATACCAAGCAACTTAATGTGTGATACAGAAACAAGCTACATACAACACAGAGATTACACACATTGCACACCTTTTTAAGGGAGTAAAGTGGGAAAATCATATGAAACGAATCATACTTGACAGCTCAGACACCAAATGAAATTGTTATGTACCTGTTTGACACACTGTTGCATCTCAAGGTACTTTTCCTCATAGAAAGGAGTATACTCGTTGAACTTGGAATGTCCTTTTCCTATGATGGAAAACCTCAAAAAATAGAGGGATAATTGTCAGGTATAATGACAGAAGCACATCCTAGAAGATAAAAACAAATCGGACCACTTGCTTTGCACATCTTATCGACTTACTGTATGTCTGAAGTCTCGGATATTTCTTCAATCAGGACTCATTCGGTTTTATGTATTAGATAGAATAATCATGATATAAAATTTAGTATTTGCTTTAATCCATGTATTGTTATTCCATGTTATTAGCTATAAAATAATACACCAATCAGTGTTACCTCAACTGAATATTCAAAGGAGCACTTCACCTGTTCTTTCCATCTCATGCTGAATAAGAATATCGGCCGACAATACACAAATCAGAGTGCAAAATCAATAAATGAGATGTAAGTTGAAATCTGAAAAGGGTTATCAATCCAAACTGACTAGAAGCCCAACTATTATTTATTTATTTTTTTGCACAAAACTGGAAAGAATTCAATTAGGTGGAATATGGAATACAATTGAGGGTCAATCTCAACGGTGAGGTGACTGTTTGTTGACAATGCTGAGGCACAAGTAGGATCACAATATTAAAGCAATCTTGGTCATTCATCAGCACTTAATACTACCAATGCTTGAAGCTAAATCTTCTTTGCCACAACGTCTAAGACATTCAATTACATTCTTAGTACAAGGACCTTTAAGCGGAATTCCTTTCCCTACCATTAGACTAGCAAGCTTTGCAGCTTCAACAAGATGATTTTCCTCACATAATCCATCCATAAGTATAGAATAAATATCAGAATCTACAGAAGATATGCCTGCAGACTGCTCAATCGCGTCAATCAAGTGATATCCATCAAGTGTCCTTCTCTGCTGACAAAGCCATCTCATTATTGTACTTGAGGTCAAACCATCAGGCTTTAGGCCACCAGCCAACATTCTCCTAAAACGCATTTCTGCCTCCTTGAGTTTTCCAATCCGAAACAGTGATAAAACTAGAAAACTGTAACAAGAATCATAAGGAATACCACATTCAGCTACTCTGTTGCTGACTTGATGAGCTTCCTCCATATGCCCGTCTTTGCAAAGACCCTGAATCAAAGTACAGGTAAGTACCCTATTCGGTTTACAACCAAAATCCCTCATTTGGTCCAAAATACTCAATGCCTCTATCGACTGACCTTTCTCAACAAAATTCTGAACCACAGTAGTATATGTAACGACATTTGGCTTACACTGCCCACCATCTTTCTCCATTTCTCTCAATAACTCAAGCGCCCTTTCCAAACTCCCGAACCTACAAATCCCATCAAGAAGAGCTGAATAGGTCACCGTATTTGGCACGCATCCATGTCCCCTCATAGCTTTGGTTAATCCACAAGCTTCTTCCAACCTACCCACTTCAGACAACCCCTTAATCATCACAACATAGGTGATCATATCAGGATGAAGATCACTGGAATCCATCTCTCTCATCAAACACATAGCCTCATCAATAACACCCTTCTCGCACAATAATCGAATAACTACATTATACACTGTCGTGTCTGGCCGACAGTTGGACTCTTTCATTTTCCTCAATACCCACAAGCCCAAGGTAGCATCTTTTCCCACTCTACACAAATTCAATATAACCTTAAACATCTTAGCACTTGGAACATAATTATTCTGCAGCCTATAAGCCTCAATGAAATCTTCAATAATTCGTGGCTCGCGATCAAATCCAAGCAATTTATAAGCTCTACTGAACATGTAACTGCTGTGTCTATAGCTGGGATGAAGTCCAGACCAAATGAAGAATCTGAGACCCATATGAGGATCACCAATGGCGCATTTCTCTAATACTTCATTAACACATTTAGCATCTAGTTTAGTCTTAACCGTGTTCAGAGACTTCTCCAGACCAGACCCATTTTTACTTTTCAGCAAATGACTCAAGAATTCTCCAGCTGATGATGAACAAGTGGTGAAAGAATGGACCTTCTCGAGTAAAAATGTTGGCTTATTGGCTGGCTTAGTGGTCAAGAAAAGGCGAGAAATTGATGGAGGAAGCATAATTTTCTCATAAGGAATTGAACTTTGGATATGCTTGGCGGAATTGTAAGAAAGTGAAATCAGCTGCTTGTATGATTAGAAAAATGCGGTAAATTTGTAGACCTTGATTTCAAGAACTGAAAATTTACAAAACACAATAATAAAAATCTCATCTCTGTGGCCTTTTGTATTTTTATTTCATACTCAAGAGGCAGTAGACTAGTACTGTATCGAAGAATTTGTAGCCATTATAGGAAGCAAATGATAATGCAAGAAAGTAATCAACATCAATATAAAATCAAAAGGAAAAATGAGAAAGTCAAATCTTTCTGAGCATCACCAAATTCAAAAACATAGAAATTACTGAAGAAGAAGAAGAAATTAGAGTTGTGAAGAGGACTGAAAGAGAAGTATAAACAAAGAGGGAACCTATAACTTGATTTTCGCCGGAGAAGTTCGCCGGAAGAGATGGAGAACAGAGAGGCCGCACCGGGGAACAGAGGGGGAAGGCGCAGTCAGCTTAATGGACTGGGCGAGGAAGATAAATTTGGGCCTACGTTTCTATAGAGGGCCCAATTAATCAGACTCAGATTCTGGCATCCTATAACAATACTATTTAAAATTATTTGAAACTTTATTATCAAAAATGTCCACATTTAGTTAAATATCCGACCTAAATAAGTTTTAGCTACAAAATATATATATTCCACCTTAAAAGGCCCTCAATTCATTATTAGTATCTTCAATCAAGGGATTTAGTTACACTCTTTTCCTTTTTTTTCTCCTCTTATCTTTCCTTTTTTTTCTTCCGCCTTAATATACGGTAATTAATTATTTAAGAGGAAAACATCTTCTTAAACCCAACCAATGTCGATTTTTATGTGAAAATTATATCTCCAAAGACCCAACCAAATGACTCCTTAGTATATATATCTTTACATTATATTTTAGACTACTATTAATCTCAATATTTATGGACAATTACCTATAGTTAACTCATCGTACAAAAAGAATAAATCGAAAAAAATTATAAGGTCAAAAGTTGACAATCTCAATGAATAAGAAAAATAAAACTTAGCAGCATAAGCAAACTACCAATTCCACGCGGATTACAGAAGTTGAATCTTTTTTCTCGTACGTCACTATGCACCGTGCGTATATTACACATATACACAGATTTTCGCCTTCCTTCAGAATTTTGATCCCTCAATTTTGTTAAATACAAATCTGGGTGAATGAACCCACAAAAATAAAATTATTTATTTTTATTTATTTATTTGTTTTTTATCCATCAAATTAATTATATTTTCTACCCCAAAATAGTTTTTGTTGGGAATTTTCTCTTTTTTCTCCAATTCTTTTTTACTTTTATGCTTCTTTTCTTTTTCCCTTTTTTTCTTTCTTTTTCCTCTTTTTCTTCTTATTTTTTTCTTTCTTTTTTCTCTTTTTCTATTTATTTATTTTTGCCCAAATCATATTATTATTATTTTTACCATAATTTATTTCACACTCGATTTTGACTCGCTCTTTATTTTTTTTCTTTTTATTTTTTTATTTTTTTCTTTATTTTTGTTCCTTTTCTAATTTCATTTAACTACTGTTTCTTTTATTTTCTTTATTTCTTGTTCCTTTTCTAATTTCATTTAACTTCTTTTCTTATATTCTTTTTCTTCTAATAATCTAATTTCATTTACTGTTTTCACTAATTTTAATATTCTTGTATTTATACAATAAGAAAAAATAACTGATATATTCACCTTTTTTTAATATAACTAGTATAATATACCTTTTGTCTTTTTACCCTCATTTTTTAATTCAATTATTAAACTAAAATAACATTAGTTGTCACTTGATCTAAGTCACTGAATATTACACTGACTGCTGTTGAGCACTGTAAATTACATAATCAGATTTTAAGAATCAACATGTGAGTGCCATGCAAACTTTGATCTCTTCCAAACAAATATCATTACACATTCTACTATTAGCAGTAACTCAACCAATTATGGAGCAAGAAAACATAATTTACGGCCATCAAATCTCTATATATATTAGTTAGAATATAAATGATAATAAAATATTAAAAAATGCAATAAAAGTATAAGAAGCAAGAAAAACTTGTAGTACCATATGATACCAATATGGTATATATGTATACCAACAGAGTATATGATTGCTCTATAATATTTCTATAGCTATCTACGACTATACTACTGTACCAAAACATTAAAGGATGCAATAAAAGTATGTGAAATTTACATGCTCGCATTGCAAGCTAAATATTTGCAAAGCAACTTGCTCATTCCGTATACTAACAGGGTATATAGTTTTATATGATCGTTCCAACAATAGCCTATAACTATAAAAACTATTACATAATACACGTAATCTATGTCCATCGGCACAATAAAATTCCAGCACTGCAAATCACGTTCAAATAAATAATTTCGGAATAGAATTCACTTTAAAATGCAACTAAAACAACCAAAAAAATTGGTCAAACTATCATATGACACCAATATGGCATATAATTATACCAACATGGTATATAGTTTTACTTGTTAATTTCCAACAACTATATGACTATACTACTATTATATAACACACATGCATAAAGAGAAAAATAAAAGAATAGTGTACCACATATTAATATAATAAAGTATTTCAAAATATTCTACTATATTACTATTATTAAAAGGAAATCAAATAGTTTACCAATTAGATGCAGCCAATACAATAAAAAAAGTCAACTAGCCTATGATACCAATATAGTATATAGCTATACTAATAGGGTATATATTTGTACGGGATCATTCTAACAACTGCATATAACTATGAAAACTATTACATAATATACAAAACCTATGTCTATAGGATACAAAAAAATCCAACACACCGAACATGATCATATAAATCTTTTCAGATAATTCACTTAAAAATGCATCTAAAACAACCAAAAAATATTCCAACTACCATATGATACCAATATGACATATAATTATACTAATAGGGTATACTATTCTACTAATTAATTTCAGACAACTATATATGACTATACAACTATTACATAATACCCATGCATAAAAAGAAAAAGAAAAACAATATTGTGCCACTTATTAATATAATAGTGTATTTCAAGATATTCTATATAATACTATTATATAAAACAAACGCATAAAGAAAAAATCAAAATGATTACATAATACACATGCATAAAGGAAAATTATAAAAATGCAAGATAGTGTACTATTATATTATTACTAAAGAAAAATCAAATGGTGTACCAATTAAATGTAGCTAATACAACCAAAAAATGTTCAACAAGCATATGATACTAGTATAGTATATAGCTATACCGACATGGTATATAATTGTACGCAAAGAGTTTAACGAGCATTTTTAAAATTCAATTATTAAAGTGAAATCATGTCAGTAAATTATATACTATTAAAATATATATTATATACTAAAATACTATACAATACATCAAAATAATATCTTGTGTTATTTATTCAACATTATACTATTATATTATACTAGACACTATAACATCATATTGTTGTAATTAATTATATACCAAAATGGTATATAATATACCATTTTGTTATATAGTATAAATTCGTCTTTTTCGCTAGTTCAATCCAAAATTCTAAAATCTACTCCAAAATCTCCACCAAATTGATTCAAAATATAACCACAACCTCCAATTAATATTCAAGCACACTCCAATCACAATTGAATCAAAATAACTACAAATTCAACAAACCCAATTAATGAGTTTCAAGCTTCAAGATCCTTCAAAGATGGATTTAATTTTCTCACAATAAAATCTTCGAAAATTAGCATTAACATCATAATCTACACATCAAGAACAATACCCAATGAATCTAACAACAAACACTTCAAATGCACATGAAAATTCACATCTTAGTTAGATAGTGTATATTTACTCTTTGTTTTACTTTTAGGAGATAAGATGAATTATGGAGCACAAATAAAAAAATGGGTGATGATAGCAAGAAAAAGGTAGAATACAAACAACATACAAATGCTATCTCTTTTGTTGATCAATTGAGAATTGTGATTTTCATGGAGTAAAAGAGTAAAATTAATTTTAAAACTTCTTAAAAGTGTTTGTTGCTCCTTGAGAAATGGGTAGCGGCAATATCGAGAATTGACGAGGAGATAAAAAAGGAAATCTAATTATGTATTATGTTGGGCGGGTAATTAGTTGCAGTAGAATAAGTATTTGATATAATTACTTTTAAAATGGATAATTACGGGTAATTACTTTTGATTAGGTAAGTATATAGGGTAGTTTTCCCTACAAATTTCACCTTCTTTCAAAATTCAGATCCCTCAACTTTCATATACTCTGAAAATAAACTTCATACAACTAAATATACAGTATACACTTATTTACAACTTATCTACAACTTTCATACATTATTTCTACGCCGTTAAATACAACTACATTATCATACAACTTAAATATATTTTTTTATACAAATTTTATACAATATATTTATTGTATATTTTGTATCTGATTTATACATAGTAAAAATAAATTTCATACAACTAATTATATATTATACAAGTTATCTACCGCTTCATACATTATTTTTATCCAGTTATATAAAACTACAATATCATACATCTTAAATACAAATTTTATACAATATGTCTTTTGTATATTTTGTATATGATTTGTCCATAGTAAAAATAAATTTCATACAACTAATTATATATTATACAACTTAAATACAATTTTTATACAAATTTTATACAATATTGTTCAACTTTCATACAATATTTTTATATAAACAACATAATACAATTTATCTATAATTTTGCTACAACTTTATTACAATTTCGTAAGTATAATGTATGTCATGTCGAGTTTCAATCTGAAATTCAGCCAAAATCAAGTCTAATCTTCACCAAAATACCCTCAAAATTGAGATATAAACTCCAAACAATATTCCCAATTGTTTGTAACAACACTCAATCCAAACAAATAATGGATTTTGAAAACCCAAATTCGAATTCAAAGCTTCAAAGCTTTTAATGGCTGTCAATGGTGGAGAGTCAAACACCTTCAAAATTTGTTGGTTGACAATTTTAATCTGAACACCAATTGTGCAACACCTTCAACTCTACATTACTGGAATTTCAATAAGCATGGAATTGATGCTCTCTTTTCCTTTGCTCTACATTACTGAAATTAGGGATTGAGAGGCAGAGACAGACGTATGGATATATATATATATATATATAGATAGATAGAGAGAGAGAGAGAGAGAGAGAGAGAGAGGGGGGGAGAGAGACAGAGAGCGCAGGAGAGAGAGAGAGAGAGAGAATAAGGATGAGAAATAATTGATTCCTAATATAAAGGGATACTCATTTAATTCTTAAAGTGTATATAATTGGTAAAATTGTATATAGGATGTAACTAAATTGAAGCTTGAGTATGGAGGGCAATAAAGTTTCAAATAGTGTATAGGAATGTAAATTTCCTAACAGGATTTGGCAATATTTTAGCCTTATATTAGGTTTGGCAAAGATAGCCCCAAACAATTGGCATTATATAGTCAAATTCTAAAAAAACTACTCTCTTAAATATTCTCTCTCAAACTGCTTCCCACCCCCTTTCTCTCCTTGTATTTCTTCGTCTATCTCTTCTCTTTTACTCTCATAGTTTAGCAAAAATTCTTGCAAATTATGCAAAAAAATCAGTGGGATAAAAAGGTAAGGTTGATCTCACATCAGAGAAAATCAAAAGCAAAAGCAAAGAGAGGAAAGAAAAAATACATTTCAACTTTATTTTTCTTCTCTCTCTTTTTTGGTTGGATTGAACGAGTGAGTGTGATTGAAATTGGTTTAAAATACCTAAACGAGGCTATATACAAAATTTGAGCAAGATTAGAAGTGATTTAGACTGGTTTCAGGTAAAAAATTAGACCTACAAATCCAACTGCGAAATGTGCATATCACATTGTATATCGTGTAAATCAGTGTATATCACACACAGGTTTTTAAGGACGTTTGCATATATCACTTTGTATATCGTGTATACAACATAATTATTTATGGACCCCATTGTATATCACATTGTATATCCTATATAAAACATAAATTTTCATGGATATACACATATACACATGATATACATGAGATATCACTGATGTACATAGAGATATACACATGATACAATAGGAGATACACATGTGTAGTCGTCTGAACTTGAGTTTTCAATCTGAAATGTGTTATACAAAGAAGGAAAATACAATTTTAATATACTTTTTGATATACACATTCTTATTATGTTATACATTGTGATATACAAATAATATAATTATTAATGTGTTACATATATTTGGATAAACAGATAAAAAGCTAGAAAAATAATTAAAAATATTTGGAAATTTTTTCGAATTCAACCGAAGGAAATGGAACCTAATTTCTAGGATGATGGCTGCTATGAGAGAAGATTATATTTTTTGCTATTTTTAAGAAAAATAATTTTGATGGGGCTTATTTTTATGATGGTGGTTGAAAAAACAATAACTTTAAGCTATCATATGCCAAATCCTAAGACGTGGCCTTTTTTATACCAATCGTTGGACCTAGTTATCATGCTCCTTGGCGAGCTAGAGGAAATTTGGGCTTGTGAGTGCTGCCTAATCTTTTTTATGAGAAATCTATATTTTTAGCAAAAACAAAAGCCGACAAGGTATATTTTTTTTGTATATATCAATGGAAAAATTACACAAATGTCCCAAATAAGTCTCAACTTACCAACCTCTAGCCATTAGTCATAAACTTACCAAAACTAGCCAAGCACATATAAAAATTGAAAATCCAAATAAATAAGGTTCTTTCTCTCAAAGAATCACATGTAAAAATCTCCTTCCATATTTATAAGCGTGATTAGCAATATTAGATGCAAGACGGAAAGGAAATTTCATGGATGAGGTAGCAATAAGGTGATGGAAAAAAAATACAATATTCCAAAAATCTAAGCAAAAAATAAACTTTTTCAATGGGTATAGTTGAAATTCATTAAAACAATATAGATAAGTCAATATACAATATTTGAGGAAGATTGGAGGTGATTTGAACTGGTTTTGTATCAAAATTCGTAATTAAATCAAGTACAAAAAATTCTTTTGCGACACATGTATCAAACATGTATCACGCATGTATCTCACACACAGATATACATGGATATACATGTGATACATAATTGATACAAATATGATACATATGTGATACACAAATGATATACAGTGTGATACACCCATCATTTTTTTCATGTTCAGTTTTTATTTGGAATTTTCAATTCAAACCACCTCAAACTTCACCAAATCATCCCAAAACTGATATTCAAGCTCCATAAGATGTACCCAATATATTCTAATAACACCCACTCAAAAGAAAATAAAAATGTGACCTTTTTTGCTACAAATAACTAATTAGCTAATATTAATAATATTTGACTAATATTAGTAATATATAAATTGGTCAATTTTTATAATGAGCTACTTATAAATGGACATAGCTGATAATTTCCCTATATACATCATACATTTTTGGCTAACGGATGTTGGCTGATAGGCTAATTTTGTATTTTACCCTCCTTTTATTAAGTGCATGCAGGCACTTGTTAATGGATTTAAGTCTCTATGATTTAATTAATTGTTTTGAATTATTAAATGTTACCAGTTATGAGTTATCAATCAAAAACATTTGAAATTAAATAACTGAATGTTGATTAATGCTACTGATTGTATTAATTAAAAGAAACTTTTATTTTTTAAGTATATTAAGTATGATAAGACTTAATATAATATACTAAGTCAGATAAGACTATCTAAACTTCAAAATAGTACATCATGGGATTATCTAGTGGATCTTATTGTTAATATGTTTTTAAGAGTAGAGGAGGCCGAGAGGGCTATGCGTAAGATGCACAAGGGTAGCGCTATCGGGCCAGATGAAACACCAATGTAATTTTGAAAGAATGCGGGTATTGCATATTTGGAGTAGCTCACTAGGTTGTTCAACGTCATTTTTAGGACGAAGAAGATGCCCGATAAATGGAGGTGGAATACGATGATTCCTCTGTATAAAAACAAGGGCTATCCAAAGTTGCATTAATTATAGGAGAATTAAGTTGTTAAGCCATACTATGAAAGTTTGAGAGAGGCTGGTTGAAGCAAGGGTGAGGACCAAAGTGTCTATATTTTAAAACCAATTTAGTTTCATGCTGGGGCGTACGACTATGGAAGCCATTCAAATTGTGAGGAGATTGGTGGAGCGGTATAGGGAGATGAAGAAGGATTTGCACATGGTGTTCATTGACCCATAGAAAGCATATGGCAAAGTCTCGAGAGAGGTGCTCTGGTGATGCTTGGAGGCTAAAGGGGTCCCAGTAGCCTACATTAGGGTGATTAAGGACATGTATGCTGAAGCTAGGACTCGGGTTAGGGCAGCGGGAGGAGACTCGGAACACTTTCTGGTTATGATGGGGTTGCACCAGGGATCAACTCTTAGTCCATATTTCCTTGGCGATTGACGCATTGACGAGACTCATTCAAGGTGAGGTGCCATGGTGTATGTTATTTGCTGATGACAAAGTTTTGATTGAAGAGATGCGAGGTGGTTTTAACGTGAGGTTGCAGGTTTGGAGGCAGACCCTAGAGTCTAAGGGTTTCAATTTGAGCAGGAGCAAGACGGAATACTTGGAGTACAAGTTCAGCAATGGTACCCAGGAAAGGGATAAGGAGGTGAGGCTTGATACACAAGTCATCCCCATGAGAGATAGTTTCAAGTATCTTGGATCTATAATACAAGGTAACAGGGAGGTTGATGAAGATGTCATGCATCATATCAGAGCAGGATGGATGAAGTAGAGGCTCGCTTCCGGTATTTTGTGTGATAAGAATGTGTCGCGGAGACATAAAGGTAAGTTCTACAAGGTTGTAGTTAGACCGACTATGTTGTATGGAGCAGAGTGTTGGCCGGTCAGGAACTCTCATACCCATAAGCTAAAGTAGCTGAGATGAGGATGTGTGGGCACACCCGGTTGGATTAAGATTAGGAATGAAGTTTTCCGGGAAAAGGTGGGAGTGACCCCTGTGGAGAATAAGATGCGGGAGACGAGGTTGAGATGGTCCAGGCATATTAAGAGGAGAAGTATAGAAGCCCCAGTTAGAAGGTGCGAGAGGTTAGCCTAAGTGGGTAGCAAGAGAGGTACAAATAGGCTTAAGAAGTCTTGGGGAGAGGTTATTAGGCGAGACATGGCACAACTGGAGCTGACTGAGGACATGTCCCTAAACATGAGGTTGCGGAGGTCAAAGATTAGGGTAGAAGGTTCTTAGCTAATCGAGCTTTTCTCTTTGTCTTACTCAGTTCGCTAGAATTAGTGTTAGTATGATATCTTTTATCCATAGATGGCTATTACTACCTAGCGTTTGATTGCATTCTTGGATTCAATCCTATTTCATCTTGCTGTTATTCCTACTTGTTGCAATTACCTTTTCTTTTCTGTCGTTCTCTAGGCGATGGTATGTCGGAAACAACCTCTCTGCCCTTCCAGGGGTAGGGGTAAGGTTGCGTATATTTTACCTTCCTCAGACCCCACTTATTGGGATATTATTGGATTTATTGTTGTTATTGTTGTTGTTGGTGGTATTCAATTCAAATTTAAAACTTTATCTTTCACTAATCAATTCAAAATATTATTACAATTCATACTGACTTTGTCTAAGTTTGTTTTGTTCTAATTTTCCCATGCGTCCTTTTCTCAAAACACCACTTGGCTTAACTACATTGGAAATTATCCTCTTTAAGTTTACATTGTTAACCAGAACTTGTTATTTTAAAATTAGACCCATTTTTTATCGGGTAGATTAAATGGGTATAAGGGACATGTGTTAAATGAGTTTTCAAATTAAGAAGTGTATTTTTTTAATATGACATGGCAAATGAATGTTTTTTATTTTTTTGAGTCAAAAAGTAATAGTTAGGCGACTTTGTTGTCTCAAATAAAATAAAAGTAAATTTAGTAAGATATTTCTATAAGTTGATGACTATTCATGAAATTAATTCCAATTTTATACTTGAAAAGCTTCAAATTCTCTCTACATTTGAGTTCTTGGACTTTCGTTAAATGTACAAAAGAATCACGTCCAATCTTGTTTCGAAAACCATGAGACACCTAAATTGTGATTGATTAAGTTGTAAAGTTGCTTTGATTAATAAAAACTTTTAATATTTTTTTAATACGATAAAATTAAAGTTTAGATCTTCCAAAAATATATTGTTAGTAAATTAGTTTAGACTTTGTCAGAAATATCAAAATAAATAGAGTAAATCGGGACGACAATTTGGTTTTGAAGCCCATTTGCCGGTTAGGCAGTACTGTCGTCTTTCTATATATTTGATGAAATGTACGTGCTTACTGCATAATTGAAGAGGAAAAAGCAAAGTGGAGTGATTTAACGATGCACTTTGCCACATCTAGATTGGCTACACTTAACAAAACAAACAACCCTCACAGTGCCACACAATAACACATCGGCCAAATTGCAAAGTTAATACTTGTAAAACTGTTCTGCGTTTGTTACCCAAAAAAAGGACAATATAGAACATACTGGTGCTGGTGTGATGGATAGGGAACTAAATACACTTTACTGCAGCTACCAGTTGGTATGACTGTCTGCAGCTTATCAGTTGAGTAGATATGGCCATGCCTTGTTGCTTTACGGGTGCATTTGGAAGTGAGTTTTCTTGTTGTAAGGTCGGCGGCTTCATCTTCAATTTGCTTTGTCGTTGTACCATTTATGGATTAAATAATTAATCGATAAAGAGTAGCTTCACATATGAAATTAAAGCACCGAACGCAATGACCAAACATAACTTTTGTTGGAAAGGAAGAATAAGACGTGTCACCATACAAATAGCACTAGTCTAATTCCAGTAGCCTACTCATTCTCTGCCTGTGCTTCTGTAGCTGTTATTCCCTCGTCACTGGCAGTTTTATCAGGATTTAATTCTGTTTTCTCCATTACTGTGTTTCTTTCATTCAGCTCTTCCTTCAGCTTACTGATCTCTTCATCCTTCTCTTCAAGTTTCTCTTGCAAGATTAGTACCTAGGACAAATACGACTAAAGCATTAGACTCCACGTCCTTCAAAAGTCATCTAATACTGAATTTCACTCCAGATAAAACGGGAACTGTGTAATGCACCATTTCATTTGATCTTTCCACATCGTTTGTCAGTCCCTCTATCTGCTTGCACAGGCCTGCATGTGGGGAAAAAATTGTTAGATATTGAGTGAATCAATCTACTCATCATTGCATTCTCAATAACGATGGCAAATCTACAGAAACTAGATAGGTTAGGTCAGACAAAAAGGAATGCCGATGAGAGCTAGATGGAAAATGAACGCATGTCAAGAAAATCCTACAACAAAATTAGTAAAGATATAGCTTGATGCCTAATTATGTCGTGTTTCTTTTTTCCCCACAAAATATGTGAAAAGCCAAATACTACAATCAACCATCAACCTGCTTCCACTTCATTAAAATATGTTCTAGTAACAGAACAAAACTACACTGTTGGTTGGAAAGATCTTACTTTTCACCCTTCAATATGTATATGGCATCACGCAGAACTTAATACACCCAGCCCGTTGAATTACTAGAAACTACAAGCTGAAAGATTCAAAAAACCCGGGGGTGGGAGTGGTTTGCGC
>ML254399.1:0-63752 GCA_005239495.1 Nicotiana undulata | reverse complement strand
GGGGGGGTGGGGGGGGAGGATGGAAACTAAGGCAGAGAAGGCATGAAGATACAAAAGGCCAGTTGCTCCATAGTGCAAGGAGAAGCTACTTTGATCTACAAACAAATTGTGAGCACTGGCAAGAGCAGGTTAAGGGCTGAACCAGTGTAGGAATTAATGGTTTCTCAGTTGGGGATGGTACAGGTCTCTCTGATTATGATATGACTCAATTCTATGTAAAAGCATGACTTTCACTGTCGCAAGAATAAGGGCATGCAGATACATGGTAACCACACAGATCAGGTGACAGCAGCTGGTTTCTTTCTGGGTACAGAGAAGATATGCATGTGAATCACTTGGTAGTTCCTTGTCCAATACTTACTGAAGCATATAAATTCTACCAAAAAGCAAATTATAATCTAAGGGTGACTATATATTTACTCATGTAATGTCATGAACCGGAGGAGTATATGCAAATATTACCAAATGTTTCAACATTTAAAGCAAATCTAAACATCCTCAACAATACTATCAACTACACTGATCATATCTAGAACCTGTTGTACCAAACAGGCCAGTCAATCACAATAAAACAATCAGCAAACAAAAAATTCCTATCCCAATCAAAGGGCAAACAGAGGTGTATTCATGAAGCAACTTGAGAGAACATTAACCTTCAAATTGACTTTTGAGTTCAGCATTCTGAGACTTCTGCAAAGCCAGTTTCATTGTTAATTCATGCATCTGCAAGTGAGAAACAGAAGCTCTGTAACATCTCACATGTATCACCTTTAAAGCAATCATCATAATTAAACAAACCTGGAAAAAACAAGCTAAGCAACTAGGTAACCTATGAATAGACTAGTCTCTTCCATCTCTAAATTCAGTTGTGAACTAATTAACTAAATGAATTTTATATTTTACACACTTCACTGACCAAGATAATCATTTAATACCTTTCCTTCATTAGCCTGGTTTCCAATCTCTTCATTTTCCTCTTGCAGTGTCCTACATTTAGCCATTAGCATCTTCCCCATTTTGCTTTGTGGGGTAAAATTGACTGCAGCAATGTTATCATGCAACTCCTTCACTTTCTTATCCTTCTCCTCAACCAAATTCTGGCATTGCAAAACAAGAAAAGATGTAAGCAGGAGTGCAATCAGAGCGCCCATGAAGGAACAATGAGAAAGTCAAATAAACTATACGCCAAAAGTATCCAAAAATTTAAGCACCAACATGCTTTATTCATTGGCAAAAGGATGCATCATCAGAGCTCATAGAGCAATTCAAAAGGTAACCAGGAACTATGTCGCCAACAGAACACTAAAGTATGGAACCACTAAATAAGTGTATCACACTCCTCTATATACATTTCAACTTGAAATTAAAATCAACGTCTAGATAACTTACCTTCAGTCTAGTGAACTCTTCATGAATAGCTGGATCTAGCAATAGCTTCCGTGCCTGTTAATATACCCCCAAAAGAATAAGGAAACTGGGCAAAAAGTGAACCACCAACAAAGAGATTAAAAGCTAACGCTAACCCAATTTTTTTTTTAAAAACCATGGTATAAGATGTGTGTGTGTGTGTGTGTGTGAGAGAGAGAGAGAGCGCACACTCAATGTAGATACATATCATAGAAGAAAAGAACACAAAGCTGCAAAAGTTTATTCAGCAAATCATAGTGCTGTTCTCAGAAGATAAAAAGTTAGAAAGAAAATAACGAACAAAAAAATCAGAAAGGATTTTATTCCATAAATCTGGCATTGCAACGCCTAAATTTCTGGAAATTGCTGGAACTAATTATATATTCCTTGAAACTTTCTTCTTAGTACCATCTGTTCTCACCTACCATGAACATCTATTAGGCATCATAGAGTAAATTCGAATCCAAACCTTAGAGAAACTAGTTAAGGGGGCATCCTGTGTGAGTGCATAATTTTGGTTCAACTAGGAAAGGATATAAACTTTTAAAAAAAGGTTGAACTGATGTGACTGTGAGCATTACTGTCAAAGGAGAGTTGAACTACAAGGAAATCACCACCATTAAATACAATAACAATTTTAACATCTCTGATTTTTTTTTCAAGTGTTATTATGATGGCATCGACGGAAAAATAGTGCCGGCTCCACAAAATTGTGATAAAGTAAAAATATATGTCCCTTAATTATGAGTATAGCTAGTAAGGAACAAGTGCCCATTGAGGACTAAATCTTTTGTAAAGATTAAAGATCCAAACTCAGCTAGTAGGATCTACATTAGGGTTAGGCAGAATGATTCAAGCAGATAAGAGGTCCAGGCCACCATTTGCAGTTTCTAAGCAGTTCTATCTTATAGAGCGATTTGATGTTAGAATATGCTGCTCTTACTCTTCAGTTCTCTTTGCTCCATTACTCTGGAGGCGAAAATGAACTTGCATCAAATGTCTAAAAAGTTACACATGAAGGTGCACCAGCTAACAAAGTTGTTATTTAAGCAAACGGCATAAAATTATCAACGCAACAACCAAATGAACCAGAAAGAATAAGTAAGTTTAAAAACTGAGATCTAGGCAGTCATGATAATCTGTTGTCCTCGTTTTTGCAGACAAAACTAAGCCAAGATAAAAAGAATGAGGTGGGGATGTAGAGTGAAACTATTTTAACCTGTGGTAGAAAAATTACCACCCTCCGCTGTATACAAAGAAACTATGCGTCACAAATGACCCCAAGAGAGGAGCGGGACTTCTAATTTTGTTAGACGGTAGCTAGGTGGGAGTAGAGCTGAACCAACTTCCCTTGGTTGACACTTTCATAATACATATCAAACTACTTGAACATTCTTTTAGATTTCAACAACATTCAGGTTAAAATGCTTCACTTCCTCATAACTCATCAAACAGCATCATAATCAAAAGTCTAACCGAACTCCTAAAATGCTACTTCTGTACCAAGCAACCTAACGGGTGATACAGAAACAAGCTACATACAACACAGAGATTACACACATTGCACTCCTTTTTAAAGGAGTAAAGTGGAAAAATCACCAATTAATTGACAAAGACAGGGCCCTCCCTCCCTCTGTGTTTATATTATAGAGCACGCAGACAACAGATCTATGAGTAAGAAAAGATACTATTACTACCTGCATAGATGGCGGCTTGAGTTGAGCTCTAAGGTCCCGAACTGCAGACTAAAATATTCACCAATAAGAAAAGTAAGACGAAAGAATTGACCAGCACAACTTAAGGAGAAAGCTATGAATTGGATATATACATTTTAAAATAAAAGCAAAAAAAGATAAGGTAAAAAACACCCAACATTCTATGCTTTCACAAAAAGGGTCCTAAGAATTTACACACTCAACATTCAGCAACAACATTCCACCGCCTCCCTCGCCCCAAAAGAAGAAAAACATGACATCTGATCAGCTGTCAAAGATAAAACTAGATTTCATAACGTAAGGGCATTGAATTTGATCTTGTCATAATATTGCTAATATTGATTAGAACACGGATCTCTCCAAATGACAAAATCGAGAATGAAAGATCAGTTGACTAGCAATAGACTTGTTTACCCTAAGATGTAGGTTGTGAGTTTCATTGGGCAACATAAAGACGAGAAATTTTCTCAGTAAAGCAATTTACAGCTGGAAACTCAGATAACTTTCAACCAACTCAGTTTTCATTTTTTTAGTGAAATCATTTTCTTTTGCTCCATAGTCCATATATGTTTCTCTCGCCGTACACTAAGATAAATGTTTCTCTAGATATCCTGCCTATTTTTGTGGAGAGAACAGCAATGAAATCCAAACACATACAAGATAGTTCAAAATAAATATGTAACAGATGCAATCTATCTTTTGATGGCCATAGACAACTTTACCTTCAACTCTGCTATCTCCTGCTCTCTTTTGGCAAAAGTCACAATAAATGCAGACTCCTTTTTCTTTGCTCTTTCCAACTACAGATTGCAAATATGAGAAAATGATTAGAAAAGAGTTTCAATAATTTTATTGCGGTGAACAAATAAAGAGGAATAATCAAAAACCTGGTCACGCAATGACTCCTCTGATGATCTGAGGTTCTGAAGATAACTGACCACAAACTTGGGTTCTGCAAATAAGAGTAGAGTTAATTCTCTTCATTGGAAAAAGACAAAAAGTTACTCCCTCCATCTCAATTAACATGAAAGAAACTTTCCATTATAAGGGTGATCCCAAATGTTAAATGTGACACTTCAAATGATAACAGATGCATTTTGAACAATTCAACTTTAAGCAACAATGTGATGGTGGAAGCATCACAGTAGTCTACTACTCCTATTACTTTAACAAACAAGTCAAACTTTCCCATAAATTTAATACCCTTTCAAAACCAGATCATACATCAAATGGGACAGAGGGAATTATAGATATACTTTCTCTTTCCTGTATGACTCAAAGAAACAGCAGCAACTGGGAAAACACAGATTTTTTTTTATTTAAAAAAGACCAGAAGAAGAGAAACAGGATTATAGGTCACAGTACAACGATGCTGAGAAGGACATACCAGGTGTCATGCCAGGTGGTATGAAAGACTCCTTTTCAAACGCAGACCGCCACTTTTGTATTTCAGATTTTGCAGCTTCAAGTTCTGTCTGAAACAAACATAAACAGTTGAGTCAGCAATTAGTTTAAGCCATTTAAGTCAGAATTTTGGTCATTCAACAGCATAAATCAGGCTCCATTAAGTGTGGTGCAGTTCCCAAAAGTCCCCACACAAAGTTTGAATATTAGCGTTAGCATAAGAATCAAGGAAGGCACAAAAACATCAAAAGAAGACTATGAAAAGTGTGAAATTAGAAATTTTATCCCCTCCGGCATTTTAAGGACGTATGAGTAGCAGAGTTCAACTCAAAAGACCAGGCTGGAGAGGGAAGAACTATTTATGCCGATGAAAAGATAGGTTGTCAGTAAATCATCACCAACTATGTTGCTTGGACTCTCCGAAAATGTTGCCGGGTGCGTGTCGGATCCTCAAAAAGTAGTGCACTTTTGGAGGACAAGACACGGGTGCGGTAGTATTTTGGAGGGTTCGTGCAACATAAATATTCACCATCAAGGCAACATGTTAATTGAAGCATATTTATTATCTGGCAGGCTAAGGAAGAAAGAGATCTTATCATGTACTATGAAAGCATCTAAAATGAATTTAAGAACGAATTGAGTAAAGTATCAGAGAAAGAACAAAACCACTTCCCATGAAAGGCATGCGCTTACTTCTTAAGCTAATTAAACCCTATATATATTTTGAATATTAACTGAGACAAAGCATGATAATCCAACATACTACAAGCGAAGAAAACATCTAGATTTACGAGCTCTGATAATAAATATGGAAAAAAGTTAAGAATCACACAGCATCAATATGCAATGTTGAAAAAAAGGATGACAGGTTGTTTTGAATATAATCATGAAAACAAAAAACAAAATCTAAAATGATATACACCTGACATGATGCAAGGGTGTCTTTACAGTCCTGAAGACTGCAATGTCAAAGCACAAAAGACAGTGAGAAAGTGGCAAAACATAAGCAATTAATTAAATATATATAAAAACGTTACAAATATGAAACAAGGGTCAAACCACCATACCTCTCACGAAGAGACAAGATCATCCCCGTTGCTGCACCGGGTGCGGTTTCTTCTACTTTCAAGTTACCCTAGTATTGAAAGGAGTAAATGATAAATATTAACTTGCTAATAGGGCCCTATGACATCTATTAGTTTGATATGACTGGGCTTAAGAGAGCAACCCACCTATCATGTGAGAAATCATGGAAGATAGTGGTAAAATTGCTTTGTAAACTTGCACATCAGTCCAAGTTCAATATTATGAAGGATTTGAATCCTTGACAGTATCAAAAAGTGCACCTTATTATGTTAAATATTTCGCCATGTCCCAAGAGAAGCATGTCATGTAAATTAAACAAGGAGAGTGATTATGAGCAGTACAACTGCCTGTATAACCTATTGACTTTTCCCCTTGATCTCTGTTTCTTCTTCTAATTGTACTACAACAACAACTATGCCTCAGTCTTAAGCAAGTTGGGGTGAGCTATATAAATCATCACTGACCATGTACCCCATTTAAGTTTAACTCATGTCATTATCAAACTAAATAAAAAGACAATACATAAACCGACACTTAAAGTTGGCCCCAACTACCAGCTGAACATTCCAACTTACCCAATAATCATCTAGACACCTCAACTCGCCCTCAGTGTATCTCGTGGACACCCGAATCCGGCAAACCCCACATGTGAAGGCCAATCACGGGTGACGTGTCAAATGACCAAATGACATGATGACACGTATCATTTAAAAAAAAATCCACATATCATTAAAAAAGGAATTCGAAAGAACTATACAACAACAAAAAAACATCTTCAAAAAACAAACCCCTCTCCCCTACATCTTCTTTGTTCAAAGGTGCCAGAACAGAACCCCTCCCTCCCCATCTTCATTATTTCCTATTTAATTTATATTCTTTTTCTACCATTTTTAAATTCTAGCTCCTAGCACTATAAAGGCAATAGCCAAAAGATGATGAGCGAGTCGTTCAACTCCAAATCTGAAGTCGAATCACTAATTTTTTTTTAAAATCAGGCTCGATTAAAGAAAGATGCAGAATAACTTTTTTTTTATAAGTTAATGTACTTCATGGAAGGCATCAAGAAGATGCAAAATTCAGAATTTACAGAGCAAAGGAATAGAGAAAAAAAGAAGACGATTCTAGCTCTATTACAAAAGGTCTAATCTAAAGTTAAGGAGCTAACAAAGTCCAAGCAAGATTCAGGGGAACTGACAGGGGAGAGATTACTCCAACTACAAAGACATGTTAAACACCTAGCCTTAAGAACGTAATTTGGAGTAGTAATGCCTTCAAAGCATCTAGTGTAGAAAGATGCAGAATAACTTGTACATATGTACTTTTTAGAAGGCTAGAGTCGAGTCAACCCAATCCAATTTCTCCAACATGTGTCAACCGAAGATGGAAGCAATGTCGTCGGCGATTGGAGTATAGCCGTCGGTGCTCCATTTTTCGCTTTGCTTAGTCGCCACCATTCCGGTGTGCTTCCTTCACCGTTTTGTCCCTATGCTTCTAGGTTATGCTAATATGGTTCTCGATGAATTGTTATGGCATTGTAGTCGCTTCTGATTTATCTTGTCAAGATAGAAAGAGTGGTGGTAGATTTATGGTGGAAGGTGGTGTCACTGGTGTTAGAAATGCTGTTGGAGGAGATGAAGTTTTGGATGAGGTGGAAATATTGTGGGCAAAAATGGAAAATGTAGTGTAGGACCCACATAAAATAATCTAATTCCAAAAAAAGAGAGAAAACTTTAGTTAGGGCTCTTACGCGCCCAAGTCTAAGTGAAGCACTCCTCTTTTGCCATGTCAGTGTGAGGTGTGCATAAAAGACACTTTCGCTAAGAAGATGTGTCTAGAAGATCATTAGATAGTTGGAATAGTTTTTGGCCAACTTTAAGTGTTTGTTTATGTATTTCGCTAAATAAAAATAACAGGGAAAAATAAGCCAAATAATATAAATAGTAGCAGTAACAGTAATAATAAAAGTTTTCTATATTTTTATTGATAAGGTCAAAATACTCTTAGAAAAGCAATATGTTAAAAACCAGCATACTAACAAGAGTAAAACCTATTTTCAACTAGTAGATATCACCTATATATCTTCCATTATGCTCTATCTTTACTCTTTAGCTATATCTACAATAATTCAAAGGAATTATAGATTTTTTGAGACAACTTCCTTTCATGTAATTTTAGGCCTACCTCGTCCCCTTTTAATAATTTAGCTCACCATAGTTTCATTCCTAGGGACCGGTGCATCTGTAGGCCGATGTAGGACATGACCATACCATCTTAAGCAACCTTATCTCAATTTATCCTCAATATGTGGTACTTGCACCTTATAGTGAATGTGGTCATTTTTAATCTTATCTAATCTTGCATAATCGTATATCCATCTAAACATCCGCATCTCTGAAACACTCATGTGAAAATATTAGAACTTTAGCAGCACAACATTCACTACTATATAACATTGCGGTCTTCTAATTCTAGTGAGTATCAAATTATTTAACCATATAATTCACGGTGAAAATTTATTAACAATTGTTGCACCAAGTCCAGTATTTAAGTGGAAAAGCATAGAGGGGCAGAACATTATCCCCCAAGTTTTAGAGCTGAAATAGAGGATTTCTCGGTCATTAGAAGAATAATACAGTTTAGCAAGTTAGGAATAACCAACTTTACCGACATCTTGCAAAAAAAAAAAATGAAAGGAATTTCACCAACATCTTATGACAGCAATAGGAACACTGCAGAGAAATTGCATAACCTTTTCTCTCAAAAGCCATAACGTCCTTACTTCACTCAACCCAGAGTCTATCATCTAATCTAGCTAAGACCACACCAACTTCCAATCATGTAAATCACGTCCAGAAAGTTGTATTTTTCTATATTGGCAATTAAAGTGAAGTTAATGGCCGTTTCATGGTCATTATCAATACTCAGAAATCCAACGTTAAACCAGGCTCAGGCTAAACCAAAACCATATTAAGGCCGTCTCCAATTTCTCCAATTCATCAAACCGCACTTTGACTATTCCTTTCTCCTAGAACCATAGTTGGTTTGCTAGTATGGCTGACAAGACAACTTAAATTACATTAAGTAAAAAAACAAAAACAAAAAAGGCAGCACCTTTTTAGAGCCAAAAATATCGTCTTCATCATCGTCAAGGTCTCCAAAGCTTCTTTTGGTACCTAAAATCACGTCTTGAAGTGTTAAAAGCGAAAAATATACGAAAAAAGCTTGCAGTAAAGGTGACAATGGCGGGGAAGAATGAGCAAACCTGAACGCCTAGAACCGGCGAAATCTCCACCAAAATCGAGGTCCTGACAATTCCCAAAAACAAAAATTCTTCAACATGGTATTTTATACAGAAAATAAAAGTAATTACTATTGGACAAGAAAACCCTAGAAATCGAAACAGAAAAAAGAAGTTACATCATCGAGGTGGCTATGGGACGCCATTGACGGAATCAATTCAAAAGGTCTGGAATTTAAATTTGGAACCCTAAGCTGTTGGAGAAGGTTTCAGTGAAGTGCAGGGGAAGGAGGAGGAATGATTTGCTGCGTCCGTTTCTAACTCCTCCGTAGAACAACTTGCACGTGGCTTCTCTGCTCTTGCGTCCAAACCAAATTTATGAGTGTGAACCAAAATGTTGTATTTTTGGACAAAAAGAACATTAATAAATATTAAAAAAAAGTTATTAATCTACATATAATGTCCAAAATTCATGCGTTATACCTTAACGGTAACTTTTGCCGTTAAGGTATAGCGCATGGATTTTGGGTGCTATACCTATATAGCGTATGAAAATTGTGATTTATATCTGGAACGATTTGACTGTCAGGTATAGCGCATAGAATTAAAACGCTATAACCCCTTTTTTAATCCTCCATTCTTCTTCCCCACGACAGAAACATTCCTCCCCATTTATAAAAATCTCCACTGGTTGAGGCACATCGAATGCGAAACACATTGATTTTCTTTCCTTTTTTTTGTATTTGATGTAAATAATATTTTTGTATACATTAACAATAATATTTATATAATATGTGTAGTATTTTTTATTTCCCGGTTCATTAGTTAGTTTCATACTACACCACAAACACAAGCATTAAAACTTAACTTCCAGTACAATTAATGAAAATAAAGTTCAGTACAACTAATGAAAATAAATGACAAGGAAAACATAAAAATAAAGTAGTACACAAAATACATACATGTCAATGTTTAGTCTCTACCGCCCATTTAAAATTCAAACACAAACATAACAACTTAACATAATTAATAAAAATACACGACACGGTAAACATAAAGATAAGGTAATACACTAAACACATACAATGCCAGTTTAGTCCCTTCCGCCTATTATTCTTTGCTCCAACCACTTAAATTGTTCTTCCAGCTTATTTTTTTCTTCTTCTACCTCTTTCAGTATCTCCTTCAACTCTGCAACCTCTCTTTTAGGTTCTCTTTCACGTTCCCACTGTTTTAAACACAAATTATGAAGATGCTGAAAAGATTCTTTGTAGCATTCCTGATAACAGGGTTCATCAATCCATACCTCAAAATCACAAATAGGTTCGTCGGGAACCTTATAAAACTAGTTCACACTAGGGGTGTCAATGGTTATTTAAAAATCGATTAAACCGACCGAACTGAATCGCACCGAACCGATTTTTAGTTTTTTTAAATAAAACCGTAGGTTTTTATATAAATCTATAACCGTACCGAAAAATTAGGGTAGATTTTTTATTTTATTTAAAGAACCGAAAAATAACCGAACCGAACCGAATATATACATATTTGGTCTTAGGCCTTGGGCCTTGAGCCTACAAGTATTTAATATCAAAAGTACCTACTTTTTAAAACCTATTTTCCCTAAGAGTAAGACTATTTCGATTGGAAGTTTGGAACCACTGCCGGCGTTCTTAACTTTGCAGTAAATCACAAAGACAAGGTTTGATTTCTCTCTTGTTGTATGCCTATTAGTTTCTCTTATTCAACTATGCATATTGCATAGTATATCAAAATAAAATTTGCACAAACAACTTAAATTGGCAATGTCGAATTTAAATAAACACTTCTATTAAGTTATTACACGCATCGTTGCTACTAGTATATGATGCTTTCATATGCTACCATCATTGATTTGTTAGTCTTATTCTTTCTGAAATTTTATAATTTAAAGACTTAAAAATATAGAATATTTATGTGTACAAAAACGCAATAACTAGTAGTAAATATCTTACATCGTCCTTTATATTTTGTTATAAAGCACTATTTTATTTATATATTTTTTAAGGAGAATTTTTCACTAGAGCAATATTGCTATCACAGTTTAAAGACATATATTTTGAACTTGATAATCTTACTTTTTGGAATCTTAATTCTTTTTTTTAGTTACTAATAACTTAGTTTTGAATTATTATAACAGGTTGAATTTATGGAGCAATCTCTTCAACAGAATATCTCTGATCGTGGCAATGCGAAAAATAGTACAACAGGTTCTAAAGCAAGTATTCCACCCCGACCACCTCAAAAACGAAAAACGACCAATCGAAAAGTCCCTCAAAAGAAAAATAGTGATCATGGGTCAGAAGCTTGGCATCATTTTACTAGAATTGAAGGAAGTGAACTAGTTAAGGCTGCATGTAATTATTGTAAAAAAGAAATTACCGCTTCAGGGCGAAATGGCACTTCAGGCATGTGGACCCATCTAGATAGGTGTAAATTATATGTCACGATCCAAATTCCTATCCAGGTCGTGATGGCGCCCAACACCGAAGTCAGGCAAGCCAACACTAGTTGCTAACGAAATTACTTAAATTAAAGAGATGTTTAAATACTTGCCTAGTTTTAAATTAAGAAGACCTTTAATAAAAGTGAGGAAGTGAAGCAAGTTGATTTAAAGTAACTCAAAATCATTTGCCATCATACATAGAGTAGCAAAATACTAGCGAATCAACTACGTGTACCAAGACCTAGTGTCACAAGTTCGAATGCGACTAGTGAAATATACAAAATAAGCAAAACAGATGTACAACTGTCTGGAAGGGTAGACAGGATATCCAACAATAATGGAAACTTCACAGTGCTGCTGAGGAACGCCAGGAAGAGAAGCTCACCGTGTAGTCTAATCCAGATGGATCTCTCAGTGACGGACACCGAAATAGTGACCAGGTGCAACAACCTCAGAACCTGTACAATTAAGTACAGAAGTGTGGCATGAGTACATATAAACAAATATGTACCCAGTGAGTATCCCGTCTAAACTCGAAGAAGTAGTGACGAGAGGTAGACGTGTTACTCACTAGGGTCGTTATCGATAATATGATTTAATGAATCTAGACAAGAATAACATTTATGGAAAAGCAAGTAGACATGGAGCATCAGTATATAAAGATAACGATCTTCCTGCAAGGGCCAAGTAACAATATTTAATAAAAATCACAAGTTTCTTTCCCGCAGAACAATTGAATTGGTAAGAATAATAATAAGACTCTCAATCAAGCACATAGCATATAATATGCCGAGGCATACGGCCGAAGCGACGCATAAATTTAAATATGCACTGCGGAGGGTCGAGCGACACGAACCATAGATGCATCTATTACCCCGCTCGCGAATCGATCATGCGACGCGGTTGACATAAATATAAGGCTACCCCGCTCACGAATTATACATGCGACACGGGTGCTCGTAGACATACACAGAATTATCAGGAAATTCAGGAATTTATCGTGGATTATTCTTAAATTTAGGGATTCAAGTACTCAAACTTACACCTAGCTTCCGAAATTCTCATGTAATTTTCAAGGATAATAAGCAACCAGGAACATATGTAAAGGTACAGGTAAGGCACATAGAGGCATGCTTGTGAAAATCCTAAATTCTACCCGACACAACAGAGTAGTAGCTACGCACGGACTCTCGTCACTTTGCGCGTACGTAGCCCCCGCAAATAAGGACAATTCAATCATTTACATTTACCTATGGGGACAATTCCCTCTTACAAGGTTGGAAAGGAGACTCACCTCGCGTAGAACCTACTCCTCGGGTCAAGAAAGCGCCTGAAACTCCAAACTCGTCGCCCAAGGACTCGAAACTAGCCAAATATTATTTAAATACGTCAACATACGCTCAAAAGTATGAAATTCTACTACTAATTAGGCTAATTCATCACTCTTGAAGAAATTCCAAAATACACCCCCGGGCCCACATGTTCGGATTCCAAAAAATTTCTAAGGAAACACTCACCCATAGCCAAAGGATCATTTTTATATAAATTCCATAAGATTTCATGGTGAAAAAGTGGTGAAATTTCCCTAAGTTCATCAACCCTAGGTTTCCACTCTAACCCCTTTGATTCCACTAATTAGGTGTTATTCTACCTAAGTTTTGATGTAATAAACTAACATATAGTTGAGAATTACTTATCTCTTAGTTGCTAGATGAAATCCCTCTTGAAAAGCTCTCAAAATCGCCCAAGTAAAAAGAAAATAGTGAAAAGAGGAAGAGATCCCGTATTAAATGAATCACTTCTTCGGTGATTCTCGCACCTGCGGCCATTTGACCGCACCTGCGGAAAAAGGCCAAGAGGGCCAGGGCCCGCACCTGCGATGGAAGGCCCGCACCAACGGGTCCGCACCTGCGGGCAAATCTCGCACCTACGAGTGGAGGCCCGCACCTGCGAAGGTTGGCCAGGTCCTTAAGGGGCGTCGAACCTGCGATGGCATGACCGCAGGAGCCGTATCGCACCTGCGATCTGGGCAACCGCACCTGCGGTCACACCAGATCTGGTGCACCAGCAGCTGAAGTTGTTGGTTTTTGGCCCCGATTGGGGTCCGGGAGGCCCCTGGGCCCACCCGAGCCCCCGTGCAATCATACCAACAACTCCTAAATCATATTACGGACTCGCTCGAGGCTTCGGAACACCTAAAGCAACGCTAAATCTCAAAATCACCCCTCGAAACCCCTAGGATGAAACTTAAGAATTTCTAAGTTCTTGAATTCGGTTTCAATGCGCCGAACCGACCTATACTACTCGGAATGACACCAAATTTTACAGGCAACACATAATAGTCATATTTGACCTGCTCCGGGCTCCGGAACCATAATACGGGCCCGGTAACACAATTTTCACATTAATTATCCTTTTCAAAAGCTTTTATATTTTCCAGAAAATAATTTTCTTTAAAAATTCATTTCTCGGTCTTGGGACCTCAGAATTTGATTCCGGGCATACGCCCAAGTCCCATATTTTTCTACGGATACTCCGGGACCGTCAAATCACTGGGTCCGGGTACGTTTACCAAAAATGTTGACCAAAGTCAACTTTAGTCAATTAATTATTAGAATTCTAGTTTTTTCATCAAGTTTTTTACATAGAAGCTTCCCGGCTACATGCCCGGGCTGCGCACGCATATTGAGGTAGAATTAATAGAGGCTTTCGGAGCCTCGAAACGTAGATTTAGCTAGGTTAACACAGGATGACCGTTTGGGTTATCACATTATATCCTTACAAAAGAGAAAAAATTAAAAACTCTATAACTGATTTTACCATCAAAGGCGAGGAAGATGATAAAACAGAAGTTGGTAAACTAAGACCTCTTAATGTAGAGGAAATTAGAAATGCCCTTGGTGCCATGGTTATTACTGATGAATTGCCATTTAAGATTGTTGAAGGGGAGGGTTTTAAGAGATATAGTAGAGTACTTGAACCTAGATTTATCATCCCTTCAAGGAATACAGTTGTAAAAGATTGTCTAGAGCTTTATATGAAAGAGAAATCCATTTTGAAAACGATAACTAAAAATCATCGTGTGTGCCTTACCACAGATACTTGGACATCAATTCAAAATCTTAATTATATGTGTCTCACAGCACATTGGATTGATGATGATTGGTTGCATCAAAAGAGAATTTTAAACTTTCAGCTTATTGAGAGCCATGCGGGAAGGATTATTGCTAGTTCTATTAAGGAATATCCAATTAATTGGGGAATTAAAAGTGTTCTTACAGTAACAGTAGACAATGCAAGTTCTAATGATACATGCCTTGGTTACTTGATGAAGTGTGTTAAGTGGAAAGATTCAATTTTAGACAACAAATACATGCATGTCAGATGTGCAACTCACATTGTTAATTTAATCGTAAAAGAAGGTTTAGCATAGTAAGATAAGGCCATTATTAGAATTCGAAATACAATAAGATATGTGCGATTCTCTCCTGCCAAGTATAGTTTGTTCAAAAATGTGTTGAGAAAGAGAAAAATTCATGGAATCATCTTGTTTGTCTTGATGTAGATGATGGAATTCTACATATAAAATGTTGGAACATGTTGAGAAATTTGAGAAAGCTTTTGTAAGGATGAAATTAGATGATCCAAATTATAAGAAGTACTTTGATGGAGGTTATAATGGAGCCGGAGATGAAAAAAAAGAAACAAAAAATAATAAAGATAAAGGTCAAAGAATTATTGGATTTTCCAATATGAATGAAGTTAGTAATTTTTGTGAAGAATTGAGAGATGGGAGGAAGAAGTCAGTGAATAAGAAAAAAAGAGATAAGAAAATCACTGGCCTTCCTAAGCATGAAGATTTTCAAGTTGCAAGATGCTTCGCAAAGTTCTTAAAGTTATTCTATAATGTGACATTGAAGTTTTCTCGCTCATTGTATACTACTTCTAACACTTTTCTCCGTGAAATTGGTTGCTATTTATTCTGTAATTGGATCTCTTTCCCTTAATGAGGATGATGGCATGAGAAGCATGGCACTAAAAATGATGGAGAAATTCGATAAATATTGGTCCTTTAATAGTAAGACCAATTATTTGTTGTTTGTTGCTATTGTGTTGGATCCACGTTTCAAGCTAGAATATGTTGAGTTTTGCTTTGGTGAAATGTATGGTCATGATAATATCTTAATAAAATCAAGAATTACTAGTGTAACAGAGTGTCTGGATAATTTGTATCATGAGTATAAGAGATTATATACATTTGAACACGAAAAATTTGAAAATTTAACTTCTAATGAAGTTTCTCATGGCATGGATATTGATGAATGTGATAAAAGTTTAGACTTTCTTGACTCTCAATTCGCAAAGCGCATAGAATCACAAAAGAAAACAGAGAATGCATCGGAGGTAGACAAATACTTGAATGATGAGCTGGTTGAAAAGAGAAATGAATATGATCTATTGGTTTGGTGGAAAGGAAATATAACTAAATTTCATGTTCTCTCAAAGTTGGACAAGGATGTTCTAGCCATTCTAGTGTCTACTGTATCGAGTGAACAAGCTTTTAGCACTAGTGGTCGTGTAATTGATTCATTTAGGAGTTCTTTAACTCCTAAAACTGTAGAAGCTCTTATCTGTGCACAAAACTGGTTGCGTTCTACTCTTATTGATTTACGTGAATCGATGGAAAATATTCAAAGTCTTGAAGAGATTGAAAAGGGTAATAAGATTTTCTTTATTAATTTAATTATTTTCTATATTAATGTGAAAGATTATAATATTCATTAAGTTAATTTTATTTATTTTACTCTTTGCAGATTGTTTGAATCCAGCACCAACAATTATTGCTAATTATGAGGACTAATTGAGGTTCATGACTCACTTGTAAGAGAACCAAATTAATTACGTAGTTTTATCACATGGTTGTTTTTATTTATAAAAAAGTGACAATTTACTTTTCTCTTTCTTTACAGATAGAAGGTGAGTTGATGTTTTTGATGGTATCGTTGCTGCCTCACTGCCTTATTAGATCAATTATAAGTTTTTTTTATTTTATATAATTTACAAAGTTGACTGTTAACAATCAAATTCTTATCATTATATTATAGGTGCTTGGTTGTAGGTGTCAATGACAGTGTGTCAATGTAATAGTGTCATTGTGCTTTACTTTTTGTTACTAGACTATTACGTGCAGAATTTTAGCATGTCTTGGTTAAGCTGAAGCAGCTGTAACTGGAAAATGGTGGGTGTTGACATCCATACATCCCTTATTTCTGCAGTATTATTCAATTTGTGTATGAACTACATTTTAGCATTCTAAACAAATAAATCTGATAGCCTTTAGTTGTTTATTTGTCTCTGTCAGCTTAATGTCTTTTTGAACTGTCTGGAGTTTTTGCTTCATTATCCTTCTATTCCCTACGAAATATATGGCATTTTAAAAATATACCGAAAATTAATCGAACCGTATCGAAACCAAAGAGAAACCGAAATAATTGGCACGGTTTTGAAAAGTCCAATTTTGGTTATAAATAATAGAATAACCGAAAAATTGATATGGTATGTATTTTATAAAATAACCGACCGAACTGAACCGTTGACACCCCTAGTTCACACAGTGCCAGTAGCGGCGTCCAACTTCACCATTATCCCAACAATTTTGCATCATGCATCTTTTTCCACACTTGCACCTTGGTACATAAAGAGGTTGAGACATTTGTGCGTTAAAAAACCTTGCTTTTCTTGAAAGATTTGCTATTAGTTATTTTTGAGCGCGCAAAATAACTATAATGAGCCCGTTATTTATAGGCAAGGCAACACACATAACGTAGTATTTAACCGCGCTATACATACACATAACGTAGCATTTAATCGTGCTATGCTTTGCATGTTAAAGATTATGACGGGTACAAAATAACTTTATGTCAAGTTATCAATATAAGGAATCTCCCTTGAATGAAATGGCACTTGGGACTCGTACAATCTTCGTCTAGGGGGGTGGAGCATACTCTCTCGTCAAATAAGGTCCTTCCTTCTCATCCTCCTCATCACCATCCTCACGAGGAAAGAGTGTCTCGTCTCCAGATTCATCGGCATTGTTGTCGTAATCACTGTTCTCTTCCTCACTCTGTGCATCTGGCAGATCTCGATTTAATACGTCGTCTTCGGACAATTGAGTGAGTACAGGTGGTTCAACTTGCTCGTTTTCACTGCACAACCAACAAAATAATAAGCTACTGAAATTAATAAATACTTTCCATATATCTATATCACTTCACTTACAAGCCGTAATGTGATGAAATTCCATGATCGACATTTTCATATTTGTGATGACCCCCGGATGAACCACTTGTAAAATTCATATCTTCCAGGTACCCCCAGTTAAATATATGAGCGTTAATACAAATTCAATACAACAAAAATGTACATCGTAACACAAAGAAAAATTGAAGTTTACCACTCGTCTTGTGAATTATGGAAAGCAGGAGAGAAATTATTTTCTCGTTGCTCATTCGTCAGTGGTGATAAGTTTAAATCAAGAAAAACTCTTTCATTCGGAACCTGTCTGGCAAAAACTTCTCCAGAATAACCACCCGATGATTGGGGATTATCCCTACTACGCGCAACCTCATTGTTGGGAACGTTTTCGACCTTGACGTACATATCCAACATTGTGATTACAAGAAATTCCCGGCATTCATCCGGAGCCCTCAGAAAATCCCTCAAAGTTTCATCATTGTCGATGTTGAACTCCGAGTAAAAAGCAACCCCTTGCGGAGTGACAGAATACATATATCTTCCGGTTACTTTAAGTGTCACTAAACGGTTCCTCACGCTCATTTTTTTGCATAGCAACGATATCAATTTATCGTACTCCATTGTAAATGGCAATNAAACTGTACCTCACAGAGTTATTCTCCATCACAACCTCACCCCCCCACCCCCAATATAATGAAACTCTTATTCTACGCTCTTCAGACATTTATGAAAAAATGCTTGAGAATTTAACAAGAAGAAACGTTTGAACGAGAGTTAAAATATTTTTTGAATGAATTTTCCTAAAATCTTAACCCCTTTATATAGGAAATGGCTAGTCCGGGGGGCTGAAATTTTTGATGTATAGCGCCCTTTTAATGTGCGTTGTACACATTTGAATTATTGTTATGTCAGTTAACTTATTGGTGGGACCGTAAAGTGGTATAGCGCGCAAATTCAATACGATATACACGTTTAGCGTTTTAATTCCATGCGCTATACCTGGCAGTCAAATCGTTCCAGGTATAGCGCACAGTTTTCATACGCTATATAGGTATAGCACTCAAAATCCATGCGTTATACCTTAATGACAAAAGTTACAGTTAAGGTATAGCACATGAATTTTGGGCGTTATATATAGATTGGTAACTTTTTTTTTTTGCACTTATTAATGTTCTTTTTGTCCAAAAATACAACATTTTGGTTCCGGACTCCCAAATTTATTTCATTAATCAAAAAAAGAGTAAATTATGGCTTAGCCCCTAACCTTTAAGGATTAGGAAAAAATACCCGTCCACCTTTTGAATGAGAAATTAACCTTAATATGTAACCAGTGCTAGCATACGCACGTCCCTCGTGTTAATGAAAACTAGTATTAGAATCTGTGTTATGCGCGGCATAAACCACGTCAAATTATTATTTAGATTATTTGGATTATGTGCAAATCCTTAAAACTAAACCTTTTATATATAAATTATAAATAATTTTTTGATATTAATTAAGAAGCACGACATGAAACTATTTCTCAAATCTCATAGTGGATAACTTATTTTCTTTTCTTTTTTGTACTGTAATAACTCAACCTGTTGATTTTGACACTTCTATTTTGTTTTATGGTCAATATTAAAGAATACTCAACATATAACGTTGTGATTAGTCTTGTTTGAGCATATTAAATCATAATATTTTAGCAAAATTCTTACTACCACTTTATTTTTCATCTTAAATTCAAATAAGTCTTATCCTCCTACATTTTTAGACAAAATTTTTTCTCTTTTTGTTCTTGCATATAGTTAATGCATTATTATAACTTAATATTGTTGTAATGTAATATGAACTTTTATTAGCTTATAAATTAATTTAATGGCTTACTTATTACCAATCAATAAATGTAAATTTTTTATTCTTAAAATTTAATATGTTTTTGCACTATCATTTTCTCACCCAGAACTCTTTCATCATTTAGGTCATCAATAATATTTTTGAGTATTATTATTTTTTAGTATTATTTAATAATTTAATTTATATATTTATATAAATTTAAAATATATATATCATCGCATTATCTCTATTTTTCTCTTTATAGTTTCTCTTTCATATTAATAAATTTTAATTAGTTTTTTATACAAATTTGTTGACCTATACTCAAAATAATAGCACGTTTTATTTTAAAATATAACTTTGAATTAGTCTAAAAATTAATACATAAATTCCTTTATAAATGTCTCAAATCTATTGAATTTTCTTATAATTACTTCTTTATTACGTGCAAGTAAATTTCTTTCTCTTTTAATTTTAAGATACAAATTTAGCTATTAATTTTCATTAGTAAAATTACCTACATGAGATATTTAATGGTATCAAATTTTTATATTTCTTAATCTAGGAAGACTACAATTTTGTGATCATATCCATATTTTAAGCGTTCTCACCGTAACTTTAAAAACTTTATAATTTTAAGATCAAAAGTCTCTTCTTTTTATTTTTAATATATATTTTTTAATTTTAATTGTTTTTCTTACTTTTTCTATAATGTTATCTATTATGTAATATTATCACATTTTCATGTAACTTTTTATTAACTTTACACTTTATTAATATTCTTATCCTCTACTATTTTTTAATATAATATTGATAGATATGTAATTTTTAATGTTAAATTAAACATTTGTTTTATTTTAAACTATTGCTTGAAATTTTTCAACTTATATAAATTTATTAATAATATTTTAAAGTTTGTATACTTACTTTATTTTGTTTTTTTAAAGTAATTCTTAGTATAAATATCCTCCCATTATTTCTAATTTATTTATAATTATTTAGATCTCTTAGTTTTTTCTTATCTATTAGACTTTAGTCATGTGGCATCATCCACATGCATGCCATTTTTTATTATAGTTAAGCAAAACTTTATTATCCCAAATTTAAATAAGTTTTATCCTTCTTCTTTTGTATGATGATTTTTTTTATTTTTTTTCTCTATTTGTTCCTCAATTTTGCTATTATATTATTCAATACTTATTATTATTATTATATTGTCATGTGGCTTTTTCATTAGCTTGTCTGGATTTAATATTTATTTTTTACTATATTCATTCTAATACAATACAAATAAATATAAAAGTATTTCAATATTAAATTTGACTTTACTTCTCATATTCAAAAGTGTGATTTTTCTTATCCTTTTTTTTACATAACATTTCTGAAAAAAATTATGAAATGGAAGAAAAGGGATCATGTGGTTAGTAAATAATTGCCAAAATAGAAATTCTTATTTTCAAAAAGTTTTGGAATTTATTTACAATTAGAATAGGAGTCAATCTTAGTTGATTTATACCTTTAAGTTAAATTTGATCAAATTTGATCTGCCTTAATTCTTATTAAATTTTATAAATATTTTTAGATTTTGTCCTAAAAGTACCAAGTATTTTTTTAGTATGCCACTTACATATTAAACTTCACTGTCCTCTTTTTAATATAATATCGATATAGATATCTATATTTAACTATTTAAATTTAAATTTAAGCGCATGTTTTGAAAGATATATATTTATACTTCATGTATCTATTTATCCGAGTGGTTAAGATTTGTTCTTAATAAGTTTTTTTAATTATATAAGAAATATTTATGCACATATAAAATATTTGTTTGCCCGATTCGTCAATATAAAAAATATATTTACGTTATAATATAATAATTAATAAAAAATTACAAGTTTCAAAATGATAAAATTAATCATATTCAGAAGTTTGATCTACTCTAGTGGTTTTTCGTGCAGCTTGTTATTGTACTTGCTTCATTACATAAAAAAATAAAAATGGACAAAAAATTGAGCATACTTCCAATTCTAGGTCTTTCTATTGTTCAAAAGAAAAAGAGCGTCCTAATTGCTTTTCAAAATCCAAAATATTGCCTATCCCCTACCTTAAATATGAATTATCATTGATTCATTCTCTCTCTATATATATAAAATCAAAATACATACATTTTTTGAACGTGCTCTTTATTAGCAAAAAAATTGCAGGACGGCTTAGTTAATTTAATTTTACTAATTTACTCCTTTTTCACATAATATACATCCATGAAGCGTATCATATAAGTAATATTATTATATTTTTTGGGTTAAAGAGGATATTTATGTATACTAAACTATAAAAAACATTACAAGGTATTAGTGCGATGTTTTGAGATACAATATCAATATTACATGCCAAAATTTTTCTAACAACTTTAGTTCCTAGGATGTCTGTCAAAATACATCATTTGCAAACACCGGAGGAACTGCTGGTAAGATGGATCTTCCCAAAAGACTTGGTTTTGCTGCCTCTTTTGCTATAGAGTCTGCCACCCTATTCTGCTCCCTGTATGTGTGCCTTATCACGACCATGTTCATCCTTTGCATTAATAACTTGCATTCACAAATCATGGGATCATATGTTAAGTTACCTGTGAGTAGCATTTGGATTATTTCTGTCGAGCCTGTGTTGATGTCCAAAGGGATCAGTCCATTACTCCATTTTGCTCAGCTAGTTGTAGCCCTTTTAGGAGAACTTTCAGTTTAGCCATGGTGTTGGTTTTATGTGGTATGTTTTTCATATACCCCATAATCCAATCCTCATTGTGGTTCCTGAATATTCCACATATTCATTCTATTCCCGAGTTACCCCTATCTGCCCATCTATATTCACCTTATAGTACCCTCTCCTGGGGGGCTCCCATTTCACAATGGTTTGAAAAGGCTTCTTGATGGTGACATTTTTCACCAACATAAAGTATTCATATGCTTTAGAGATGGTGTTGGTGGTGCTGATTCTATATTTTTTGTTGTTGAAGAGGTTGTGATTCTACGTAGCCAGATGTGCCAAAAACATAAGGGAAGGATATTTTCCCAAGGAATGTTTTCATTAAAGGGAGTGTTTCTAAGCTTATTCCAGGTTAATGGCCATTGTTGAGAAGAGATGATGGGATTCTGAAGCCTATTCTCGTTAGAAGCCTTGGATAGCAACTCCTGCCAGAATTGGGTTGCATTTATGCATCAAAGAAGATATGGTCGCTTGTTTCTTCAATACTCTGGCAGAAGCAACATTGAGGGTTATAGTTAACCCTAATTATGTGAAGTTGGGCTCCTGTAGGTAACCTATTTTGGGCAAGAAGCCATGTGAAGTTCTTGACTTTGTAAGGAGCTTGTAGTTTCCAGATCCAACTTAAGGTCCTTTCCTCTTCATTTTCAAAATTCTTATTGTTTTTGATAAGGAAGGTGTAGGAAGAGTTGTTGGTGAATGACCAACTAGGAGTCAATCCCTAGATTAGTTAATCTTCCTTGGTAGGGTTGGGAGGAATGAAGACATAATTGATCATGTCAGAGATACTGGTAGGAAGATCCATAGAGATGGAAAAGAGGTCACAGTTCCCTGAGTTGTAGACATTGTCTACTTTGACAGTTATGTCGTTTGGGGTAAGAGGTCCTTATACCATATCCCTAATGGCAGGATGATTGGGGATCCAAGTATCATTCAGGAAGCTTACCCTGTTACCCTTGTGGACTACCCATTTGCTGGCCTTTCTGCATGTATCTCAACCCTTAAGGATGCATTGCCATGTAGGAGATTTAGTGGTTCTGGGGGTATGGTTCCAATTAAGTGCTTAGAAATATGAACTCTAGCCCACAAGCTCGAGGTGTTGTGATAGATCCTCCAAGCCAGATTAGTATGGGCTGCTTTGTTCTTCGATTCTGCTTTTTGGAGCCCTAGCCCCCCATTGGACTTCTTTTTGGTGTCCCTATCCCAATTAACCAAGCGCATTTTTTTTTCCTATTTGGGGTAGTGCCCCAAATTAAATTCTTCCAAATTCTATCAATTTGCTTGGTGACTTTTGTGGGCAACTTAATATATTGCATGACATGGTTAGAGATGTTAGTAAGGGATGACTTAGCCAGAATGGTCCTACCGGTCATGTTTAGACAATTTGTTTTCCAGCCAGCCAGCTTGGATTGCATATTATCTATGATGAATTGAAAGTAAGAGCTAATGAGTCTCTTTTGGAACATAGGAAAACCAAGATATTTACCAAAGGAGATAGTAGATTTGATTGATAGTGCATTAGTAATACATTCCTTGGTGTCCAGTGTAGCATTAGAGGAGAAGAGTACTCTGGACTTGGTGAGGTTGATTTTTTGTCCAGAGTTCTCATTGAAAGACTGTTAATAGAATATATGGTGGTGCAATTCTTGTTGTTTGCCTTGGAAAACAAAGTAAGTGCATCAACAAAGAAGATGTGGGAGATTTTTGGGCCATACCGGCTAATACTTATGGGCTACCAATGGTTGTCCAGCACAACCTGATCAATTGACCTAGAGAGTCTTTCCATACACAGGATGAAAAGGTAAGGGGATATGGGGTCCCCTTGTCTGATGCCCCTGGAGCGCTTGAAAGCTTCAGTTTTACCTCCATTTACTAAGATTGAGATGGTGGAAGAGCTGATGCAAGACATAATTAACTTGGTTAGCCTAGGGGGAAAGTTAAAAGCATGGAGGGTGTCTCTGATAAAGGACCATTCTAACCTGTCAAAAGCTTTCTCTAGGTCAATTTTAAGGATCATGTGAGCCTGCTTCCCTTTCATTTTCCTAAAATGCGTAATGTACTCTTGCACAATGATAGCATTGTCAAAGGCTCTCCTATTTGAAAGGAAACTGGCCTGGCTAGGGCCAATTATGTCAGGAAGCATTGGCTTGATTATGTTAACAATGATCTTAGTGATAGACTTGTAGATTGTGTTACAAAGTCCAATTGGTCTGAAGTTTTTGACCATGGAAGTTTGGGGGCACTTGGGATGAGACAAAGAAGAGTTTGGTTCATGGTCTGATCAGTGGAATTAGTAGTGAAGCATTGCTTGCAGAAGTCAGTTACAGAGTTACCTACAATGCTCCAGTACTTCTGATAGAAAAAGGGGTGGAGGCCATCAGGTCCAAGAGCCTTGAAGGGCTTGAAAGAGAAGATGGTCATTTTTATTTCTCCCATTTAAAGGGGCTTATCCAGTCTATCCCTTTGGGAGTCAAATAGGGTGTGGGTCATGGACAAATGGTTGGTGGTGGAGATGGGAGCCTGTGAGTGAGAAAAGGTATAGAGGTTTTTGAAGAAGGACAAGATTGATGTCTTGATGTCTCCTTGATCATAGAGCCAGTTTTCACTCTCTTCTTTGAGTAAGAGGAGTTTGTTTCTTCTTCTTCTATTGAGAGTGAAAGTGTGGAAGAATATAGTGTTGGCATCCCTATCGCTTTTCCTTCATTGATTTGATTCTTTCAATAGATACCGAGATTCAGATTGAAAATCCCCATCATTGAGCCAGTTAATCCTAGATTTTAGCTTTCATAAATCCTCCTTATTTTTTAGGATGGAATCTAGCTCATTGGCCAGGTTGTTTTCTAGGTTTAACAAAAAGCTGTTGAATTGGTAATTAGGGATTTTTGGATTCCTGCAATTTTGGCTAAGATGCTCATTTTTGTGTGGAATATATGGCCTAAATTGTTTATGTTCCACTGGGTCACAATCCTCTTAAAGGACTCAATGGATTGGATTAAAGTGGAATCAGGAGGGGGAGGGGGGGAGGGGGAAGCCTAATTGATGATGTTGGGGAAGGTTGGGTGGCTAGTCCACATTGATTCAAACCTAAAAGGTCTGTTGGCATTATTGAGAGAATCCCTTTTTAGAACTACTTGGATGGGGCAGTGATTAGAGTGGGTCCTATGAAGGTGTATCACAGTAGCCTCAGGGTACTGGGCAGTCCAACCCTCATTGGCAAAAACCCCATCAATTCTTTCAAGGACTAGACAAGTCCTATTCTTGTGTCTTTTATTTATCCAGGTGAATTTACGGCCTTGGTATCCTAAGTCTACTAATTTGCATTCATTTAGGCAGTTCCAAAACAAGTTATTGTGACTAGGGTTTATTGGGCTTCCCTTAGGGTTTATTGGGTTGCCCCCAAATTTATCCCTAGCTTTCAGGACATCATTGAAGTCCCCTCCCACAATCCAGTTGTTTATGGATGTTTTGGAGATAGTAACTAAACTCTCCCAGAGTAGCTTCCTGTTATCTAGAATATTACTAGCATAGATGGCAGAAAATAACCAAGGGGTGTGGTTAGGGAGTACCTTAACCATGGCATGGATACCTTGAGGGGTGGTGGAGACCTGTTCCACGCTCACACTGTATTCTTTCCACATTATCACTATCCCCCCAGATAGACCAACAGCCGTAGATTGGATTATCAGGTCAAACTGCAGCTCCTCTGCCAGTTTTTTGTGGTCGGTCATCTTGGTCTTTAGCAGAACCAGCATAGCTGGCTTGTGGAGCTTGACCATATCCATGCAGTGCCTCTTGAATTCAGCATTGTTGTCACCCATAACATTCCATATGATGTAGTTCATTAGAGGGGGTTGGGTGGTGTCACGACCCAAATTTCCCTCTGTTGGGTATCGTGATGGCACCTAGTCTTAAGGACTAGGTAAGCCTAACAGTTACTGAATAACAACCATAATAAAAGAAAACTAACAGTCTCGATATAGAATCTTGACAGAATTTACAAATCTTCCCAATATTCAGCAATATAAGTCATAAGCTCTACGAATCTTCCACAACTTCTAAAATACAATTGTTTGGAAATAAATACAACAGTTGAGTAGAAACAGAAGGTGACTCCAAAGCCTGCGAACGCAGCAACAAGTTGCCTTGAGTCTCCTCGGCAATCATCCGCGCAACTACTAACAACTAAAACCTGGATCTGTGCAAACAAAAATGCACAAAAGTGTAGTATGAGCACACCATAGCGGTGCCCAGTAAGTATCAAGACTAACATCGGTGAAGTAGTGACGAGGACTAGTCAAGACACCACTGGTCTACAAAATAACTGACATGAATATAGAAATAACCGAACACTACATCTATCTAAGGCTTCACGGAATAATTTACAACAATGATGATATAATGCGGAAGGAAATTACAGAAATTAACCAACGAAACATCATAAAAACACACAGAAAGATGGACAACAAAACAAGCCAAACCGGAAGAAAACACAACGCAATAGAAAACACCAATAACTCAACTCTACGTCTGTTTGTTCACATCGGGCCTTAGCCATTAAAATCTATAAACTGGTGGAAACCTTTAAACAACAGTTCATATGAAAAACTTTGCAAATATACTCATTTTAGTATAGAAGGCCCTCCTTTGAAAATATACTTTCTCCAAATGTATATATAAGTATATTTAATAGAGTAAAATACCAAATACATAGTTTCTTTCAAAATACGAACTTTCCGACGATGTTTTTTCCACTAAATGATTTCCAAATATTCATTTTATGCAAGACGAATGCTTTTCAAATATATCTTCGATGTAAAAGTCATTCAAATAAAATCATTTCGAAAACCATTACTTTTTTCAATAATACTTTTCAATAAAATCTAGTAATCATAATCTCCTCAAGATAAATCTACCGGAACTCAGTCCGTAACTCAAAACTTTTCCATACAGTACAGGAGGAACATCAAGTCATTGTCAATAAATACAGTAAGATATCAGTATGAATAAAAAACAATGGAATATTAACTCTTAAACAAATGCAGTAAATATCAAACAGGAACAACGGAAATAATAATGCAAAGACAAGTGCACGACATCAAACTTCGTGTTTTTACTCTCATCCTCACAATAAATAAATAGAAACGGCACGTCATGCCCCCTCGTGCTAAAGATCATAAATATGGCACGGAATGTCCCCTCGTACTAAAATAACATAAACATGGCACAGAATGTCCCCTCGTGCTAAATAACATAAACATGGCACAGAATGTCCCCTCGTGCTAAAATAACATAAACATGGCACAGAATGTCCCCTCGTGCTAAAATAACATAAACATGGCACGGAATGTCCCCTCGTGCTAAATAACATAAACATGGCACGGAATGTCCCCTCGTGCTAAAATAACATAAACATGGCACGGAATGTCCCCTCGTGCTAAAATAACATAAACATGGCACGGAATGTCCCCTCGTGCTAAAATAACATAAACATGGCACGGAATGTCCCCTCGTGCTAAAATAACATAAACATGGCACGGAATGTCCCCTCGTGCTAAAATAACATAAACATGGCACGGAATGTCCCCTCGTGCTAAATAACATAAACATGGAACGGAATGTCCCCTCGTGCTAAATAACATAAACATGGTACAGAATGTCCCCTCGTGCTAAAATAACATAAACAACAGTTTGACAAGAAAATCAACAATAAGAACCATAAATCACAACATCCCGGCAAGGGAGTCAACAATATAAACAATATCATTAACATCATAAACAATAATAGAAACCATACCATCCCGGCAAGGGAGTCAATAATGAAAACAACATCATCCCCACAAGGAAAACAACTATAACCAATCTCGCCTAAACAATTAACTTCACGGAATAAAACTCAGCTAATACAAAGGCCCAGTAATGAGCAACATCAAAGAAATATCAACAACATAATTGTTTATCAACTAGACCCAAGTAGCACATAAGGAAAAAATCATATAAATCACAATGTAAGACTCACGGGCATGCTTGACACCAACGAACGAATGTTCTAAATACGGTTAAACAACTATAACGCTAGATAACACTAATATAGTCAATTTGGAAGTTTTAGGAAGCAAATATAGCATGAAGATAAGAGCGGTAAAATATTCAGTTAAGTCAATTAAGGTCAAGTAGTCAACAAAGAAATTCAAAAGCAAGTAATTCTAATTTAAGCAAGAAAGGATGAAATTAACAACCAAGGATTCAAATGTAACAATTACAACTCGTACACAGGTGACATAAGAACCTACGAATCTTAAAAGGCCAATCTATTAGCAAATAAGTCCGAGTACGCACTCGTCACCTCGCATACACGGACTACAATCAACAAAGAAGACTCAATCCTAAGGGGTAGTTCCCCCACACAAGGTTAGGCAAGATACTTACCTCAACTTCCACGATCAAAATTCAAGCCTCAACTACCGCTTTACCTCTTGATTCCACCACCAACTCGCCCGTATCTAGCCACAAGTTACTTAACTATATCAATAAATGCTAAATGAATCAATTCTAATGCATGGAAATGAGTTTTCTAAAGTTTTTCCCCAAAAGTCAAAAATCGATCCCGGGCCCGCTCGGTCCAAACCCGAAATTCGGACCAAAACCCAATTACCCATTCTCCCCCGAGCCCAGATATATAAATGCTTTTGGAATCCGACCTCAATTTGAGGTCTAAATCCCCAAATTTCAATGTTCTTAGATTTTACCCAAAATTCCCAATTCCACCATGAAAACCCTAGATTCTAAGATGAAATCTTGTAAAAAGAAGTTAAGGAGTAAAGAAAATGAGTTAGAAATCACTTACTAATGTTTTGGAGAAGAAAGAGTGTTTGGAAAATCGCCTCTTACCTTTTTAGGGTTTTGAAAAATGAAAAATAACTTAAAATCCCGTTTAAATATATCCCTCTCAGACCCCACCGCGGACCGCACAAAATGGGAGTGCGACCGTACAAGGAGCAAATTGGTTGCAGTGACATGATTTAGTGTTTTGGACATAACTTTATCAAGAGATGTCCAAATTGGGATCTCTTTACCTTTCTGGAAACTGGACACGAAGGGCTACAACTTTCATTTTTGCATCATATCAAAGTTCCTTGTAGATCAAAATATATAGGCCTCAGAATTCAGGCTTGTGAACCTGCTCCTCACCGCGGACCGCACAAAATCGAGTGCGGCCGCAAAGGCCCTCCGCGGTCAGCACAAAATCAAGTGCGGACATCGCTAGCGGGTTCAGAGATCTGCACTTCTCTGACCTGCAACAACTATGTTTTAAGCCTAAAAATATCCCGGGACCTACCCGAAACTCACCCAAGCCCTCAAAACTTCAAACCAAATGTGCACACAACCTCGAAAACATCCTACAGACTTATTCGTGTAATCAAATCACCAAAATAACATCATAAACATCATAATAAACCTTAAAATCAATGAAATTTCTCAAAACTTCTTTAAACATCATTTTTTTGCATTTAAGGTCTGAATCACATCTAATGAAGTCCGTTTCTTACCAAACTTTACAGATATGACCCAAATATTATATCGAACTTGTACCGGGCTCCGGAACCAAGATACAGGCCCGATATCACAGGTCTCACATAGAATTTCATTTTCAAAATCTCTTATATTTTTCAGAAAATAATTTCTTTTAAAAATTCATTTCTCGGACTTGGGACCTCGGAATTCGATTCCGGGCATACGCCCAAGTCCCATATTTTCCTACGGACCTTTCGGGACCGTCAATACGGGTCCGGGTTCGTTTACCAAAAATGTTGACCGAAGTCAACTTTATTCAAATTTCTAATAAAAAAATTATCATTTTTATCTATTTTTCACGTAAAGGCTTCCCGGCTACACGCTGGGCTACGCACGCAAATCGAGGTGAGATAGAAGGAGGTTTTCACGACCTCGGAATACGGAATTAGCTAGAAATATACGGGATGACCTCTTGGGTCATCACAATCTCCCCCTCTTAAACAAACGTTCATCCTCGAACGTGCCAAGATTCACCTTGAACTCATCCAATCACTGATTGTATACTTCCAACACATAACTGCGGGTAATCCCACGTCACCCCAACCCACATAAGCCTGATGAAACAATCACAACCGCAATATAGCCTTCACATCACCACCGATAAGCCTTATACCTCTACTTCTCACCTTATACTCATTCACCAAAGACCCGATTCTAAATCCATATCCGGCATTAGCCTCAACCGGCTGCATCAACTCATGACTACACCCATAAGGCACGACCACACAACTTAGCACATCACACATAGGCTCAAATAACACTTTTGATCACAATAGTTGCCCGAAATCAACTCAACATTGGCAATTAGCCCCACACCTGAAAGAATCCTGTTTCCAAGACCCATAATACTGATATTGATGCAATAAACACGAAGACTTCACCATTAAAGACCTGAATCACCAAGCCACAACTAACACCCCCGGGCACACATTTCGCAAGTTAAACTAAAGAAGCACATAACAAAATGACAAAATATGAATATAGAAACATATAAAGGAACTATCAAACAAGCCCATAGGCATAACTCTCTATTAATGCTGACTTACCGAAAGAAATATAACAAGGAAGAAGCAAGGCATATGAAAAACTCACAAAGATCCCATCCTGATAAAATTCCCACGGCGGTACTTAGCCCGGTCCAAACATATCGAATCACAACTATCACGAGGATCTCGCCCTCAACTCTGAATCACATACCAAAAATATATATCATACCAATTGAAATTCCTCCACTAATTCATCTTAGCTGATAAAATCATAAAGCTAGCTGAACTCACATCTCGATGGAGTATCAAATCACAACTCGTAAACAAAATACTTAGGAAAATCACATAAAGCTTACCACGAAGAACAACAAGGACTCACTTCCAGTTTCACTACTATCAAGAATGAAATAAACAACGATAGACACGGGCTACTACTCATAGAATCTCCCAACAGGAGCAAACACAAAATAGAGTGCAAAACATGAAACTCACCCACAAATGAAACAACAAATAAGGGAAACTCGTCCTGACCAACAGAACTATAGTGAAATACAATTGGTGCTCCTCTGTAACACATCAAAACATACCTGGGTGATGATATCTGGCACAACGACCTCTAGTTTACTATATGAAACGCAACAATGGGTCGGGCCTCCCCCTTTTGGGCGCCCTCTACTCACCCGAATACCCTGCTTTATCACACCTACCTGAATCCTGGAACAATTTCTCACCCTGTGGCTAACATCTCCACACCGAAAACAATCTCTCTGTCGTGGTTGTGGAAAACATACAATACGAATCCTCTGAGACCCATGAGTACGTGAAATCCCATGCGAAGCTGGTGATGAAAGCTCAACTGGCTGACCCACAAAACCTTTACAGTGTTGTGCCTTGCCTCCATAATAAGGAACCGTAGATTCCTCCGGTCTACGAGGCCTCCTGGCCTCCCTAAACTCTCTCTCTTGTTCGCGTTTGTCCTCTCGATCCCGGTCCCACATGCTCTCTAACCGGCGAGCGATCCCTACTACCTGCTGAAACGAGGCATCCTACTCTAACTCTCAAGTCCCGCTGAACCGAATATCATGTCTGAATCTCTCAATGACTCAACAGACTCATATCCTAACTGAAACAACCAAGGGAGGTGTATATCTGGCCAACTCACTGAATCTAACGACATACTCCGATAGTGACATAGCGCCCTGACGCAACTGCTCAAAATTCGCGCGCCGAACATTCCGAAGGAACTGAGGTGCCACATCCCTCAAAACATCTCCGAAAACTGAACCCATGTTAGTGAAGCTAACTCGGCCAGGTTACCCTAACTCATATGTGCCACCACTGATCAACCCACTACTTAGAACCTAAGACGTGACAAAAGCAATCCCGCTCGTCTCCACAATACCTGAAGTACGAAGAATATAGTGACACTCATCCAAGAAACCCTGGGCACCATTTGTCGCCCATCCACTAAAAGATAGGAGGGTGGTACTTCCAGTACCTCTAAATTCCAAGGCTCTCTTCCTCCGATGTTGTTTCCTTAACCACGGTCTGAGCTGAAACCATATGTTGTGCTGCCATGACAACTGGAACCTGACCAATATGATCTCGCTGCTCTGGAGTGTAAACGGTGGGAGTCTGAACTCCTCCCCTGATCTGTGGAGTAGCTGGTGCACTAGAATCAACCCTGTCTGAGTCAATGTACCCATTATACTCAAAATTATGCCCAGGCCTCCTCAAGTCCGGGGTAGCAACAGGCACTCCCACTATCTCTCCCCCACTGGAACTACTGCGGCTTCTCAACGGCTGCTCTGGTAGGCATCTTAACTGTGGCACGTGCTCCTCGTCGGCCTTTGTTTCTAACCATTGCGACGTTTGCATTGGGGTAACATCATCAAGAACTGCAGCTCGTGTTCTCACCGTCGGTGAGAGAATGGCTCGATAATTTCAAACTTCAAGATCAAGGAATTCGCATGATAGGAATGAAGGAAGCGAAATTGTCCTAATAGTTCCGTAGCCTCTCGAAGATAAGTACAAACGTCTCCGTACCGATTCGCAAGACTCTACTAAACTCGCGTATGACTCGTAGCACCTATGAACCTAAAGCTCTGATACCAACTTGTCACGACCCAAATTTCCCTCCGTTAGGTATCGTGATGGCACCTAGTCTTAAGGACTAGGTAAGCCTAACAGTTACTGAATAACAACCATAATAAAAGGAAACTAACAGTCTCAATATAGAATGTTGACAGAATTTACAAATCTTCCCAAAATCCGGTAATACAAGTCATAAGCTCTACGAATCTTCTACAACTTCTAAAATACAATTGTTTGGAAATAAATACAACAGTTGAGTAGAAACAGAAGGTGACTCCAAATCTTACGAACGCAGCAACAGGTTGCCTTGAGTATCCTCGGCAATCATCCGCGCAGCTACTAACAACCAAAACATGGATCTGTGCAAACAAAAATGCACAGAAGTGTAGTATGAGCACACCACAACGGTGCCCAGTAAGTATCAAGACTAACATCGGTGGAGTAGTGATGAGGACTAGTCAAGATACCACTGGTCTACAAAATAACTGACATGAATATAGAAATAACCGAACACTACATCTATCTAAGGCTTCACGGAATAATTTACAACAATGATGATATAATGCGGAAGGAAATTACAGAAATTAACCAACGAAACATCATAAAAATACACAGAAAGATGGACAGCAAAACAAGCCAAACCGGAAGAAAACACAACGCAATAGAGAACACTAATAACTCAACTCTATGTCTGTTTGTTCACATCGGGCCTTAGCCATTAAAATCCATAAACTGGTGGAAACCTTTAAACAGCGGTTCAAATGAAAAACTTTACAAATATACTCATTTTAGTATAGAAGGCCCAACTTTGAAAACATACTTTCTCCAAATGTATATATAAGTGTATTTAATAGAGTGAAATACCAAATACATAGTTTCTTTCAAAATACGAACTTTCCGACGATGTTTTTCCCACTAAATGACTTCCAAATATCATTTTATGCAAGACGAATGCTTTTCAGATATACCTTCGATGTAAAAGTCATTCAAATATAATCATTTCGAAAACCATTACTTTTTTCAATAATACTTTTCAATAAAATCTAGTGATCATAATCTCCTCAAGATAAATCTACCGGAACTCAGTCCGTAACTCAAAACTTTGCCATACAGTACAGGAGGAACATCAAGTCATAGTCAATAAATGCAGTAAGAGATCAGTATGAATATCCAAATTAAAACAACGGAATATTAACTCTTAAACAGGTGCAGTAAATATCAAACATGAAAAACGAAAATAATAATGCAAAGACAAGTTCACGGCATCACCCTTCGTGCTTTTACTCTCATCCTCACAATAAATAAATAGAAACGGACGGCATGTCCCCTCGTGCTAAAGATCATAAACATGGCGCGGAATGTCCCCTCGTGCTAAAATAACATAAACATGGCACAGAATATCTCCTCGTGCTAAATAACAGAAACATGGCACGGAATGTCCCCTCGTGCTAAAATAACATAAACATGGCACGAAATGTCCCCTCGTGCTAAAATAACATAAACATGGCACGGAATGTCCCCTCGTGCTAAAATAACATAAACATGACACAGAATGTCCCCTCGTGCTAAAATAACATAAACATGGCACGGAATGTCCCCTCGTGCTAAATAAGATAAACATGGCACGGAATGTCCCCTCGTGCTAAATACCATAAACATGGCACGGAATGTCCCCTCGTGCTAAAATAACATAAACAACAGTTTGACAAGAAAATCAACAATAAGAACCATAAATCACAACATCCCGGCAAGGGAGTCAACAATACAAACAATATCATTAACAGCATAAACAATAACAGAAACCATGCCATCCCGACAAGGGAGTCAATAATGAAAACAACATCATCCTGGCAAGGGAAACAACTATAATCAATCTCGCCTAAACAATTAACTTCACGGAATAAAACTCAGCTAATACAAAGGCCCAGTAATGAGCAACATCAAAGAAATATCAACAACATAATTTTTTATCAACTAGACCCAAGTAGCACATAAGGGAAAAATCATATAAATCACAATGTAAGACTCACGAGCATGCTTGACACAAACGAACGGATGTTCTAACTACAGCTAAACAACTATAACGCTAGATAAAACTAATATAGTCAATTTGGCAGTTTTAGGAAGCAAATATAGCATGAAGATAAGAGCGGTAAAATATTCAGTTAAGTCAATTAAGGTCAAATAGCCAACGAAGGAATCCAAAAGCAAGTAATTCTAATTTAAGCAAGAAAGGATGAAATTAAAAACCAAGGATTCAAATGTAACAATTACAACTCGTACACATGTAACATAAGAACCTGTGAATCCTAAAAAACCAATCTATTAGCAAATAAGTCCGAGTACGCATCGTCACCTCGCATACACGGACTATAATAATCAAAGAAGACTCAATCCTAAGGGGTAGTTCCCCCACACAAGGTTAGTCAAGATACTTACGTCAACTTCCACGATCAAAATTCAAGCCTCAACTACCGCTTTACCTCTTGATTCCACCACCAACTCGTCCGTATCTAGCCACAAGTTACTTAACTATATCAATAAATGATAAATGAATCAATTCTCATGCATGGAAATGAGTTTTATAACATTTCCCCCCAAAAGTCAAAAATCGATCCCGGGCCCGCTCGGTCCAAACCAGAAATTCGGACCAAAACCCGATTACCCATTCACCCCCGAGCCCGGATATATAAATTATTTTGAAATCCGATCTCAATTTGAGGTCTAAATTCCCAAATTTCAATGTTTTTAGGTTTTACCCAAAATTCCCAATTCCCCCATGAAAATCCTAGATTCTAAGATGAAATCTTGTAAAAAGAAGTTAAGGAGTAAAGAAAATGTGTTAGAAATCACTTACTAATGTTTTGGAGAAGCAAGAGGGTTTTGAAAAATTAAAAATAACTTAAAATCCCGTTTAAATATACCCCTCTCAGACCCCACCGCACCGCACAAAATGGGAGTGCGGCTGCACAAGGAGCAAATTGGCTGCAGTGACATGCTTTAGTATTTTGGCCATAACTTTCTCTACAGATGTCCAAATTGGTATTTTCTTATCTTTCTAAAAACTAGACACGAAGGGATACAACTTTCGTTTTTGAATCATCTCAAAATTCCTTGTAGATCAAAATATATAGGCCTCAGAAGTCAGGCATGTGAACTTGTTCCTCACCGCGGACCGCACAAAATCGAGTGCGGCCGCAAAGGCCCTCCACGGTCAGCACAAAATCAAGTGCGGACCTCGCTGACGGGTTCAGAGATATGCACTTCTCTGACCTGCAACAACTATGTTTTAAGCCTAAAAACATCCCGGGACCTACCCGAAACTCACCCGAGCCCTCGGAACTTCAAACTAAATGTGCACACAACCTCGAAAACATCCTACGGACTTATTCGTGTAATCAAATCACAAAAATAACATCATAAACATCAGATTAAACCCCAAAATCAATGAAATTTCTCAAAACTTCTTTAAACATCAAACTTTTGCATTCAAGGTCTGAATCACATCTACTGAAGTCCGTTTCTTACCAAACTTTACAGATATGACCCAAATATTATATCGAACTTGTACCGGACTCCGGAACCAAGATACGGGCCCGATACCACAGGTCTCACATAGAATTTCATTTTCAAAATCTTATATTTTTCAGAAAATAATTTCTCTTAAAAATTCATTTCTCAGACTTGGGATCTCGGAATTCGATTCCGGGCATACGCCCAAGTCCCATATTTTTCTACGGACCTTCCGGGATCGTCAAATCACGGGTACGGGTCCGTTTACCAAAAATGTTGACCGAAATCAACTTTATTCAAATTTCTAATACAAAAATTATCATTTTTATCCGTTTTTCACATAAAGGCTTCCCGGCTACACGCCCGAGCTGCGCATGCAAATCGAGGTGAGATAGAAGGATATTTTCACGACCTCGGAACACGGAATTAGCTAGAAAAATACGGGATGATCTTTTGGGTCATCACAGGTGGTTGGGAACTGGCCTTCCTGAGGCTTCTCCATTCCATGTGGAGTCCTATTTGGAGTAGTTTGGGTCTTTCTCCTCATGCTGGGGACTGGAGTCAGGTCGAGCAGCGGCTTGGTCACTCATTGGTAGTGGTGAGACACTAGTCTCAGTCCACCTTTGGTCATCATTCTTAGGCACAACAACACTAGTACTTCGCTTGTCTCTACACTGAACTCTAGCGCCCTGACTGAGTCCAGTAGTAGAGAGTCTGTGCGAAGGGGACCATAGGTTGTTTCTTCCATTTCTGAAAGGATTTTCCTTTTCAGAAGATTTAGGGCCTTGTTGATTTCCCTTGTGATGTTTCCTAGTGGTGGGGACAGACTCATCTCTGGTTGAGCAGAAAACGATGGGCCCTGGTGGATTTGTGGTTCGATGGTCACAAAGACCGGCGACGCTGCTGGATCATCCGTTGTCGGATCTGGGAAGAATGGTAACGATTGGAAGGCTTGGGACATTAGGTTGTTGAGTAAAGGTGGATCGACGTTCATTTGCATGTTGCCGTTGTTCGCCATCGTCTGCCATAGACATGAACCAAAGGCAGCCAAGGACATGTTCAGAGCTTCCACTTTTACCCTCGCCAGATGTGCCGGATTCTGGACAATCAAGGTCACTGGTTGATTTCCCAGGGTGAAATTGTAGGCTAATCCCTATCCCTGTAACGCTACCTCCATCCAGGATGTTGGTAGGTGGTCAGGTGGTAGTGGTAGCGAGGTCACAATGGGTGGGTGGCGTTTGGTTTTTTTCCATTTTTGTGTTTTTTTATTTGCTACTTTGGGTAATTTGGGAGGGGAGGGGGGATTATGTTAATGGGTCCACACGTTGTACAGAGTATGCCTTCCCCCTCATAAATCACTGTTTTCTTGTGGTCTCTAATTATTACCGAAGTTTCCACTGGGGATTCTATAAGAACTTGAATGCATATGCGTGTGTATCTTCCTCTCTAAGTGAAGGAGGTGCATGAGTCAATTTTTAGTAGTCTGCTCAGTTTTCTGCCAACTTTCTCTAATATTTCTTTTTCATAGAACTCTGTTGGAAGTTGTGGGATGACGAATCCAAATGGTTGACGTAGCGAGGGTAGCTTCTTTTGGCACAAATTTTGGTTCCCATTTTCGAACTGAAAGGAAGTTCCTAGAGACAAATCATGATCCTAGATGTAATGCTTTGGCCATATTTTCTTCTAGACTAAATTTGACGATGAAGAAATCCCATCCTAGGTCAATCAAGATTAATTGTTCATATGGTTTCCATAAGTCAATTAGTTTAGAGAGAATATATCGGTGTGGCATTCTACGTTCAAAGACCTTTATGATTACAGAGAAACGCCATGGGAAGTAAAGGCATTTTCTGTCGTCTTAGGAAAGGAGGATTGAACCTTCAATGTTTTTCCCCTTATCATCTTTGATGATTGTTGGGGCATCTTCCTCGTAATAATCATTTTGGTGAATTTTCGGTTTATCAAGAAGCATTTTCTTATAGGAATGTGGTGCTGTTTCTTCCACATCCATATGGTTGTTCTTGTCCGGTGGTTTCGGTGGTATGAAGGGTGTAATGTGGTTGTATTATTGGGAGTAGGTCCTAGAGAGAAGGTAGAGTTTCTATCACTAACAAAAGATCATGTTTTGCCATTACTGAAATATTATTATGTTACATATATAGTTCAAATAAAGAAAAAAAGTTTATGTAAGGTAGAATTTTAATTGACTTTATATTCTTAAATTTTAGGACTTCTTACCTAGTTCAAATAAGTAAATATTTAATAATCAAAATTTTAGTTGATTTCAAAGTAGTAAATATTAGGATAATAATTAAATGATCATTTTATCTAGTGCGGACTTTATTTTTTAAGGGTAAAAGGCGAACGACAATTCGCTAAGAACTTTCGTGTTTTAAATATAGTATATATAGATATGGATATTTTCTGTAAGAATAAAGTATTATTGTCTTTTCTTTTTTCTTAAAGGTTTTTTATTAATCCAAAATTGTCACAATGATCCATGAGCTTAAAGAAAGCTAACAATTCTCTTAAGACGCAACTAACAATTAAAAAGAGTTATGCAAAATAAGTAATTGTGTTGCCTCCATATTTAAGCGTTGAGGTACTTAACTCCCATTTTAAAGATATTTAAAAATACTTTACAATATGAATTTTGCTAAGCCTTTATCTTGTTTATTTAGCATGATGTTTGTTAGGGTTGTTCAAAATCGAACCGTAATCGCTAATCGAACCGTAAAACTGGTTTAATAGCTTATATCAGGTTATCAGATTAACGATTGATGAATGGATTGAATTTTTATAATTAATGGTTTATCGGTTTGGAGGCGAATTACTTAATTTTCTTGTCGGATTAACCGTTAACTTGCTAAGAATTGTTATATTTATATTTTTACCCATTATGAAGCAACTTCTTAGCAGTGTGAGCTTCAAGGACAATACATATCCAGATAGTTAAATATCTTTCTACTCAAATAAATTAAATAACTTGGTATTTGAAGCAAAACTATATCCAGAATTTATGTTAACTGAACTTCTATTACTGGTTAAGGATCCCTAATTTATATTTTAGCTCGCTTGTTGTAAAAGAATTAAAGAAGAAAAAGCTACCATTAACAATGAGAGCTTCATTAGAGTACTGGAATGTAATTGTGATTGGATCGTCTATCTATTGTTTAATGTCTTGCTTATTTATGTAATTTTATTGTTTATTTGATTTAGCCGACAAACCTCGATAATCGCTAATCCGATACCAATCCGCTCAATATCTTATAGAATGGCTAGAGGATTAGTATATTTACAAGCCAATAACTCATAAGTTGAACCGTTAAGCGTAAATATCTGCCAAATGCCCAAATCCACCTGATAAACAACATTAATAGTGGTATTATTTAAAGGTTGAAACAATTTATAAAAATGTCGAAAAGGATGCCATTAAGGAAAGAGTCGATTGAGGTCACCCAAGAAGCAGTAAAGTCATTGTCCGAAATGTCGACATGAGCCATAGTCGAGATGTCGACTAGAGCCATAATCGAGATGTCAACAAGGGTCGAGGTCGAGGATGAATATTGATGAAAGGAGCTATAACGTCTAGTTTGTCAGCATAGGATATTAAAAGGGAATATTTTAGTGGATATTCTCTGCATTTATACTATTAGTGTTTCTTAGGAAAATGTCTCATATATATAGAAAGAAGAGACAATGATAGGGGCATGTAATATTTATTTGATAAGAATACTCTCCAGAAGAAGATTCTTTCTCTCTTGTGAAAATACAAAGATTACTTTTTGATAAAGATTCTTGCTCATATCATTCCACCACACTTTTTCACCAGATCCGAGGATTGTTTAAACAAATCTTGGATCTTTCTGTCACTCATCATTGTCAGGAGTAACATTCGTCCAATCCATCTATTATTGGGTGAATCATTCTCCCTATTATTGGGTGAATCATTTACGGGATCTATCCCAATTTCCTGCACGTTTTCAAGATTTGCATCTAGAGTGTATCCTTAACTAGATTTAACCCATTATTACATAAATTTAATAGTTTAGCCGAAAGTTGCACTTTTTGGTCAAACAATTTGGCGTCTTCTGTGGGAATTTCTAGCTAAGTCTTTTAGTTTCTTCTAGATCTACAATCGACACTAGTTATTAACATAAAAAACAAGAACCTCTTTCTCTGTGCATACGTACATCTAATATGGCAGGTAACAGAGAAGAAAGAACGAGAATAATGAGTGACCTCCCACAACCTTATGTACATCATCCACGAAAGCTCTGAAGCAGTGGACGAGGAAACAATGCCCAATGCCTCTCCAAGGCGAGGTAGATCACCCCCTCCCCACTTCAGCATCACAAAATCTCTGGGTAAGACAACCTCCACATTTGTGGGACAGGAGGAACCACCAGCGATAAAGAAGCTCCTCGGAGACTTGGCAAACTGATACACTGACTAGCGTCCTCCACAAGCCTGTTATGGACGCGGACGCAGTAAACGTGAGAACTCTGTGCTACAGCACCTGCGGACGAGCAACATGATCAACCTCATCCTCCTCCCACGACGACATGTATTACTCAAAATGTTGTTAACAATGCAAGCGACAATGCTCTCACATCCATTCTGGAAAGGATAGAGGAAATGGAAAACGAGAACAAGGCACTTAAGGACCAAATGAGAGAACACCAAGAAAGGGTCGATAAAATACCGGGCGCTCCTAAGCTATTTCCGAAGAGAGATGTCGGTCGGTTCGTCGAGCAGTCGTACAGTGATAGCGTTGCCCCACATGCCATACCAAAGACCTTTAAAATACCGCCCTATCTGAAAATATATGATGGTACAATTGACCCCAAAGATCATGTGACCCATTACATCACCGTCATGAAAGGCAATGACCTCTCCAAGGAACAAGTATATCCTCCATTCTGCTAAATAAATTCGGCGAAACACTAACGGGAGGTGCATTAACCTGGTATTAGAAACTACCTGCACGTTTCATCGAAACCTTTGAGGAAATGGCGGATAAGTTCGTGACGGCCTATGTCGGGGCCAAGAAGGCCGAGGCAATAGTAAATGACATCTTTTCTATCAAACAATCTCCGGGAGAGGGGCTGGGGGACTTCCTCGCCCGTTTTAACCGAGTAAGAATGACCTTGCTCAATGTATCGAAAGAAATATCGGTAGCTACTTTTCAAAACATGATGAGCAGAAATGGTTCAAGGGTGACAAAAGAATTATTAAGTCGTCTTATGAAGTATCCACAACAACTTGGAAAGAAATACATAATGCATATCATGCCGAAGACTGAGCAGACGAAAACAACCTCAATGGGCTGACCCATCGACTGACCTCGGTACAAGCAGTATCCAGAAAAGATCAGAAAAATGATACCAGAAGAGATCACGTGACCTCACGACCAAACCGGGAACGACATCTCCCATATGTCAGAACTACCGTTGCGTCATCATCTCGCCATGAAAAAGTCCCATCCCGATCAAGAACAAGGACTCACCGGAATTAGAGAGGTATGCCCAATTTACTATCCGCTTACAATTTTTGAGTTTCACCTACCGAGATCGTCTACGCCTTGGAGAATCTCGGACCGAAGGTAAAGTGGACACAAAAGATGAGGTCGGACCCGAATACCACAAAATCAGACGCCCTATGCGAGTTCCATCAAGAGAGAGGAGAAAAACAGAATATTGCATTGCCCTAAGACAGGAGGTCGTAAACATGTTGCGACAAGGACACCTCAAAGAATTGTTGAGCGGTCGGGGAAGGACCAATTTTGCCAGGGCACACAAAAAATATCAAGGGCCGTCGAAACCACCCTCGCCAGCCAGCACCATCCACATGATCATCGCTGGCGGGGTTGATGATTCCATCAACAGCGTGAAGTTCACCACAACCCAAAAGCTCAAATGGTCGATTACTCATGAACGGTATGATGAACTCGAAGAAAGTATCATCTTCGATAAGTCAGATACCAACAATTTGGCTTTCCCTCACTATGATGCCTCGTTATTACTTTATGAATTTTAGATGTCGATGTAAGACAAATTATGGTAGACGATGGGAGCGGAGCATGTATTATCCATCCTCGAGTACTCGCACAAATGAAACTCGAGGACAAGATAATGCCATGTTGCATCACACTACCAGGCTTTAACAATGTAGTTGAGCGAACGTCTGGCGAGATAACACTCCCCATCCTAGCAGGTGGCGTCACTCTGGAGACCACATTCCACATCATGGACCAGGACACGACATACAACGCCATCATAGGGCGACTATGGATACACACCATGAGAGTTATCCCCTTCAGCTTGTACCAAATCATCAAATTTCCAACTCTGTGGGGGATATTCAGTATGCGAGGGGAGCAACGCACATCCCAAGAATGCTACCGCATCGCCCCAGACATCACAACTACCCAACAAACAAAGGATAAAGAAAAATAGGCATAGTAATCAACAGGGTCGAGGTCGGTAAGCAATGATAATGAGGACGACATTAGAGACCCTGATATGGTCGAGGCCGCAGGATTGACCATAGAGGACATTGGCCCCGTTCAACTAGACAGCAACGACCACAGCAAGAAAGATTACATCGACTGATAACGCGGACTTGTATGCTTTTAGCCATGCAGATATGCCAGGTATCCCAAAGGAGATCGCCATGCACAAATTGAACGTTGATCCACTCTACCCCCTGGTGAGGCAGGTTCGGCGTAAGTTCAACTCCGTAATCAATGACGCAGTGCGCGAAGAAGTGGAAAAATTATTGGAAAATGGCTCCGTCAGAGAGTCAAAGTACCCCCAATGGGTTGCCAACGTAGTTATGGTGAAAAAGAAGAATGACAAGTGGAGGATGTGCATAGATTTCACTGACATGAACAAATTTTCCCCAAGGATTCATTTCCATTACTCATACCGACCAACTCATTGACGCAACAGTCGGGCACGAGTTGCTAAGTTTCTTGGATTCCTGCTCAGGCTATAATCAGATCCTAATAGAGGAAGAGGACCAGGAAAAGACCACTTTCATCACCCACCAGGGGACGTACTGCTACAGGGTTATGCCTTTCGGACTAAAAAATGTGGGGGAAGCTTACCAAAGGTTGGTGACGAAGATGTTCAAGAACAACTTGGAAAAATGATGGAAGTCTACATCAACGCCATGTTGATCAAATCCAAAAGGAAAGAAGATCACATCGACCGCTTGAGAGAAGCCTTCGGCATACTCAGGCAATACGACATGAAACTGAACCCCAAAAAATGTTCATTCGACGTGGCCTTAGGGAAACTCTTGGATTTCGTAATGTCGCAGCGAGGTATAGAGGTCAATCCCGACCAAATAAAGGCCATCGAAGGGATACCAGAGCACTTGACCACCAAAAAATATGTCCAGAGGTTGACTGGCCATATTGCCTCCCTTTCGAGGTTCATATCACGATCCTCCAATAGGTTCCATAAGTTCTTCGGCGTACTAAAAAGGAATAACGACCTCCAATAGAACCTTGGGTCCGTCCAATCCCTACATGAGTTAAAGGTGCACCCTCGCCACCGTTGCTCGCAAAACCAGAATCAGGAAATCCCCTCTTCGTCTATCTCGCCGTGTCTGAAGTAGCTGTGAGCGCAACCCTGGTCCAAGAAAATAAAGGTATGCAGTCTCCCATCTATTACAATAGAAAAACACTAGTCGATGCCGAGAAAAGATACCCCCATCTTGAAAAACTGGCTCGGGCCTTGGTCGTAGCTTCACGAAAACTTAGACCGTGTTATCAATGCCACCTCATCTCGGTCGTCACGACTTTCCCTTTAAGAAGAATTTTACACAAGCCGAGCTATCGGGAAATTTGGACAAATGGGCCATTGAACCGAGCGAGCATGATATTACATATCTGCTGCGAACGACGATAAATTCACAGGTCCTCGCAGACTTCGTCGCCGACGTTAGCGCAAAAATAATGCCCAAAGTTGAAAAAGAAGACGTCCACACTTCTCCCCAAACACAAGACCTCTGGGTCCTGTACACTGATGGCGCGTCTAACGTGTTAGGATTCGGGCTAGGACTCGTGCTCTAAGTCTTAACAGGCGAAGGGATTCATCAGTCCATAAGATGCCCGAACATGACTAACAACGGGGGCGAGTTTGAGGCCGTAATTTCAAGATTGGGACTAGCACTTAAATACGGGGTGAAGTGACCAAGATTGCGTTGCGATTCTAAACTCGTGGTCAACCAAGTCACATGGACTTTCCGAATCAAGGAGCAAATGTTATCAAACCGAAATTTGCACCCGATTTCGGCGAATGTCAACTCAACCAGATCCTCCCAGCACAGAACACTAAGGCGGACGACCTCACCAAATTAGCCGCAACCACCAAAAATATTAAAATTGGAGAAATAAATATGGTCCACCTCCTCAACTCGCCGATAGATCAAATCCAGGTAAGAACCATAAATCCGACTTGGGACTGGCACAACCGTATTATTACATATTTGCAGGACTATGTACTCCACAACGACAAAAAAGAGGCCAAAAAGCTGCGAATGCAAGTAGCCAGATACAACATCATCCACAACGACCTTTACAAAAGGACATGCGGTGGCCCTCTGGCGAAATGCTTAGGCCCATATCAGACGCGGTCCATCCTTGAAGAAACACACGAAGGCCACTGTTGAGCTCACTGCGGCAATTGAGATCTAATCAGATGCCTCATACGGGCAGGGTATTACTGGCCCGCCATGAAAAATGAGGCCGCATACTTCGTGAAAAAATGCGAGCAATGCCAGAAATACGCTCTAATGATCCACCAAGCAGGCGAACACCTACACTCAGTAATTTCCCCCTGGCCGTTCATCAAATGGGGAATGGACATCGTGGGCCCCCTCCCGACAGGACGAGATAACGCACAATTTCTCTTGGTTTTAACTAACTATTTCTCTAAATGGGTGAAAGCAGGAGCATTCGCCCAAATACACGAACATGAAGTGATCACTTTCATATGGAAAAACATCATATGTCGTTTCAGTCTCCCCAAATCAGCTGCGACAACGGACCCCAATTTGCAGGAAAGAAGGTCGCAGACTTTTTTGAAAAATGGCACATAAAAAGGATACTCTCAATGCCTTACCACCCCGCGGGCAACAGGCAAGTAGAATCCTCCAACAAGTCAATATTGAACATCGTGAAGAAGAAACTCGAAGGCACCAAGGGACTATGGTGAAAATATTACCAAAAGTACTCTGGACCTACCGAACAATGCCAAAGACGAGCACAGGAGAAAATCCATACTCGTTAGTCTATGGGACTGATGAAATAATACCGGTCGAGGTTGGGGAGCCCAACCTAAGATACTCCCGTGAAAGCAGACCCCAGAACAATGACAGTAGAATGCAGGAACTCGATGAAGTCGAGGAATGAAGAGATATGGCCTACGTGAGAATGGTCGCCCAAAAGCAAAAAAGCAGAATGCTATTATAACAAAAAGGCAAAAGTCAGACCACTCAAAGTTGGGGGCTACGTGCTTAAATCCAATACACAAGCAAGCAAAGACCTGTAGGAAGGCAAACTAGGAACAAATTGGGATGGCCCCTACAAAATCACAGCATTAGCAAACAAATAGTCATTCACACTAGAAACAACGGAAGGAAAGCGACTACCAAACAACTGTAATATTACACACCTCAAGTACTTCAACTTTTAAAGGAAGAGGTCCCAAAAGTCGTACTCTTTTCCCTCACTCGAGTTTTGTCCCAATTGGGTTTTCTCGAGGAGGTATTTAACGAGGCGATGACGGGATACTTCAGTATTGAAGTGCGCACAAACGAAAACACCGGACGACTAGTTCATTGCTCGACTTTTCAACACTTTTCCAGTTCAACCAATGAATGGACTAGATAAACTGGGATTGGGACTGAAATGCCATCCAGTGCCCGAAAAGTATGTAAATCTCTCCAAGCATATGAACAAAGCATAAATACATGAGTTTATTTCTGTTTTCAATTAGCGCAGGTTACATTCGACCTTGTTCGAATTAATGCCTATGTTGGCCCTCGACCACAACTAAGCGCATGTTACATTCGACCTCATTTGAATTAATGCTTATATCAACCCTCGACCATAACTAAGCGCATGTTACATTCGGCCTCGTTCGAATCAACGCCTATATCGGCCCTTGGCCATAACTAAGTGTAGGTTACATTTGACCTTATTCGAATTAACACTTAGTCGGCCCTTGGCTATAACTAAATACAGGTTATATTCGACCTCTTTCGAACATCTAATTGGCCCCCAGCCATATATAAACGTGTGGTGTGTTTGACCTCGTTCGAACCAACACATACTGACCCTCGTCCATAATCAAACCTAGGCTTTGTTTCAACCTCGTTCAACCTTCTCGAACAAAGTTATTATGACTAAGGCAACCAAGCAACAAAATCAACAAAATATAAAAACCCGAACAAAAGAAAAAGATTCAGGTACGAATAACAAAACTAACAATTCATACTTAGAATATTTTTTACACAGGATCGAATACACGCCTACAACAAATACACACGTTTGCGGCTAAACAAAAAAGAAGGAAAGGAAAAACAACTAATCGTCGCCTGGCCCACCAACACTACCAGCTTGATCGCCCAGGCCATCTCCATCTACCTCTTCGCCACCGCCACCGCCAGTGGGACACTCATCCTCGTACAGGCGTCTTGTTCAATCCTATACACGTCCGCATCCTTCTCGTGATCACCGGCCTCCAGTGTAGCGGAATCATAGCCACATGCAAATCGAGCTCTATGTGCCTTAGCACGAGCATCTTCGTAGTCGACTTCTGAAATAGCTCCTGCACCTATCAGATCCCTAATTATATCAAGCTAGGCCTCGGCGTGAATCCATTCCTCGTACAAATCCCGCGGAACATCAATAAAAGCAGAAGTAGGGGAAGAAGATGACTAAGCCAATAACTAGCCTTATCGGCCTCGAGAGCAGCAACTCGATCACAAAGTCCTGAAGCCTCTTCTTCCAGTCCCCCTATCCGCTCATCAAGTTGCTCCTCTATGAGCCTAGTCGTCTCTAGAGAACTCTCCCGCTCATATCGAAGAATGCGGATCACAATCTCCAAAGCCTTCATTTTCCTTGTAGCCGACAACTAGGCTAACTCCGCGTTCTCTAAACATGTTGCCTTCTCAGCGACTTCGCCACTCAGAGGGTCCGCTTTGAGTTGACACTCCTCGAGCTCGGTGCGCAATGAGATCACTTGGTCTTGAAGGTAGGCACATTGGGCCTCGACCCCTCCTGTCACCTCAAGCTCTTCCTCTTTATCCCTTAACGCCCCATCAAGAACGCTGCATTTTTCGATGACTCTTACCAACTCGTCATCTTTCTCCTTCAGTTCAATCTCGGAGAGCCTGGAAGTTGCCGCTCTCACTGAACTGTCTGTATATCTCATGATGCTTGTTATGGTATTCAAGATATTTCCACTCCATTTTCTAAAAAATAGCCTTACGCCTCTCCTCTCGTCGGGTGCTCTCAATCTCCAAAATCACAGTGTGAAAGAAAAACAGTAAAACAAAGAGTAAGAATGAAACTTTGAACTCGCCATACAAAACGAAGAGGGATCGAAAAACTTACCCTAAGAGCAAGGCCGGCTATGCTCCTAGATAGAGTGGCATCCTTCAACTTTTCGAGGGTTCTACCCTCCACATCAGAACAAAGGGGACCGAGAGGAAGGACCACGTCTTCCGTGTCAACCAGCAAATCCTGATCCATGGGGATCCCAATAGTCCATGTGGTTCCCTCCAACCTCACCTCGAGTCGGGTAAGTCTTTTCCCATGACCAGAGCTCGTCTTGTAACCTTCCTCAGCTACATATTTTCCTTTTAAGTCTCCCCTCAAAGAAAGATCCTTGGCCTGTCGCGAGGCTGATGGCTCGTCCTGCCACAAGTCGTCAGTGACTCTCGCCGATGGCATTTCAAATCCCATCACGGTCTCATGGAGAGATGTACCCTCTTTGGTTTCAGACAATGGCGGAATCACATGCGGCAATTTGGTGTCATCTTTAAGCTTTATGATCCCCATTTCTCGAACGACAAAATCCTTCATCACTGATCTCCTTTTGCGGGGAAGCAAGTTACCTCCACTTGGCGACGATTCCTCTTCATCATCCTTATCTACTAGATGATGTAAAGGGGAAGTGGGGAGTTCTACTGCAGATGTAGTCGACGATCAGCCGGACCTAGCCGTGGCAGAAGAAGGAATCGAAGCAGACAATTCGGAGGGATTGGTCGTGGTCATAATGGGAATAAACCCCGAAGAAGAAGTGGTCTTCCTCTTATGAAATGCAGGAGGAGGGGCCCTCGATCTATTCAAAGGTCCTCGGGCTGAAAAAGAAAGATTAAGAGACTGTCGCTGCAAAACTATTACGAGAAAGCGACCATGAGGCCAGAATAGTATAAATATAAAAAATAATAAATAATACTAAAAATATAGAGATAAACTCACCGTTCGCGGAAGACACAAGCCCGAACCTCTTGAGAAAGGCCAGCCATTCACGAATCCCACTGTGTAAGGCGGAACCTGGCGAACCCCAGTCATGAATGTCACCAACCAAAGGAGCGGGCGTAGTCTCGAGTGCACGAAGAAGGGACAAAATGTCAGACTACGACTGAAACAGGCAGAACAAACGCTCAACAAAAAAGAGATACTTACAGGCGTAATTCCAAGTCTCAGGGAATTCGCTCGTGTTGGCCACCACGTCCTCGGTTTTGACGAAAAAGTAGTTGATCCAGAACTGACGATTTGTCTTATCGTCCATCATCACCACCAGGCACTTACTTCCTTGGTGGCGGAGAAGCAGCATCGTCCCCCTATAGAAATTGGGAGCGAAAAGATGCATCAAGTGGCGAAGTGTGACCTCGACCCCGGCCAATTCCACAAAATTTGTAAGCATGCAGATAAGCTTGTAGATGTATAGAGAGAGTTGGGCCGGGCAAACACCGTAATAGCGACAAAACTCCTCCGCCAATGGGAGAAGAGGAAAGGAATAGCCAACGTAGAAAGGATACGCATAAAATGTGCAATACCCGGGGGGTGTATTTGTACCATATAGGGATCAGATCGATATGGGCAGGAATATTGAACTTAGCCCTAAGTTCGGCGAGATCGATCTCCTTCATCGCTTATTCCGGGATCTCAGGGTCGTCCTCAGGCATATTCAAGAAATTGGGCCTAAGTTTCTCATTACGGGGAACTATTTCCTTCACCGTAGTGGAGTTCTCTTCCTCAGCGGCGACAACGATCCTATCGGCGTAAGGGGGTATCAGCACCGCCAAAGGGGTAGGATCAGTTTCCATACCCGGAACAGAGGATGCCTTAGTCATGTTAATTTGCGGAGATGTTCGAGCAAGGAAATGTTAGAAGCAGCGAGAATCACTAAACCAGTAAGAAGTTTCAAACAATGAAGGAAGAAGAAGATGCAGAGTTTGCTGGGTACAAGAAATTTCGTAAATGTTGAAATGTTACCCACACACTCCTATTTATAAGGATGCAGGCATCGAAACCAAGAAACTAACCATCATTACATGACATTGTAACCGAAGAGGAAGGCTCATCAGGAGGGGCGCGCGAAATGAAGCAACGTCTCGAGAAATTGATTACCGCAGCCGCCATAACGTCACCTTGATTTGCGGGATTTGCAACCCCAGAACTTACAGTTCACAATGGGACACACTGCTTACTCGCCTTAACCATCACGGCTCGTCCATCTCGTCTAAACACTTCGATCACGTTACACAGAGTCCGCTCATCAAGGTCGTCTGGTGTCAGCCTTAATAAGCGGAGGACTAATTGTATAGGCCAAAATCCGCCCTAAGGATATTTAGCGTAATATGGCATTAAGGAAAGAGTTGGTCGAGGTCACCCAAGAAGCAACAAAGTCATTGGCCGAAGTGTCGACATGAGTCGTAGTCGAGATGCCGACAAGAGCCATAATCGAGATGTCAACAAGGGTAGAGGTCGAGGTTGAATAATGATGATAGAAGTTGTAACAACTAGTTTGTCAGGATAGGATATTAAAAGGGAATATTCTAGTGGATATTCTCTGCACTGGTACTATAAGAGTTTCTTATCATATATATAGAAAGAACAGAAATGATAGGACATGTAATATTCATTTGATAAGAACACTTTTAAGAACAAGATCCTTTCTCTCTTGTGAAAATACAAAGATTACCTTTTGATAAAGATTCTTACTCATATCATTCCACACTTTTCCACCGGATATGAGGATTGTTTAAACAAATGTTGGATCTTTCTGTCACTCATCATTGTCATGAGTAACATTCTTCTAATTTATCTATTATTGGGTGAATCATTCTCCCTATTTACTTAAATGACATTTATTGCTAGTTACACCTCCACTATTGCTCATACTTTAAGTATATTTCGCACTTATTGTCATCATTCATTTATGGGGTCTGTCCCTATTTCTTGCACGTTTTCAAGGTTTGCATCTAGAGTTATTATCCTTAACCAGATTTAACCCACTATTACATAAATTTATTAGTTTAGCCGAAAGTTTCACTTTTTGATCAAACAATTATAATATTTGTTGCATTGACCTAGCAATGTGCTCTACAAAAAAATGAATATTATGGCGACTAAAGTCGCACTGAAACTAAGAAAGTTGCCACATATATTTTTCTCACCAGGAATTTTTACATAAGGGGATTATGTTCCAATTTAAAAGGTTAAGGGGTATTGTTTCTCAACTTTAAAGGTTAAGAGGTCAAAGTGAAATTTACTCGGAAAAATGATATCTCAAAATAATAGCCGAAAAATATATTGTGTTTTTATTTATGCATTTTGTATGTTATATACAAAAATTATACAAATTTTATACACTTTTCGACTCACGAATGTAAATAATTTCTGGCACTGACTAAAAGTGAACAAAACCCAACTTACTAGGCAAAAAAAGGTCTTACTTTAAAATCCTTATTTCTAAGAAATGCTTCTTAGACATTGTAACAATTTGTGTTTGACCAAATTATCTGTGCACTTCTATTAGTATTAGAAAAAATAAATTGTATTAGCTCAATCTTTTCAAAAAGTGTCAATTTACGAAAATAGCATATATAGATTTATTTTACACTTAATATTGGCATCAAAGTCCAAACGATTGCTTGTCTTGAAATCGAATGGGGGAGTTGAGCAGCTGTGACAGTAAAAGAGTAAACACTAATGGCAATATAAAAGCATTCGCTTGAACAATGAAAGAGTAGACAATTTTAGCACACTATAAAAAACATTCCAATTACAGTAGTCACAATAATTAGTTTCTATGAGTTCGCTGACCAACAATATTGCTATAGGATAGTGCGTAGCAATGATTGAATAGTAAGAAACTTCCATTGGCAAAGGAGAATAAAAAGGAAAAAGGAAGACATTTCATCTCAAGCTGTATGTGCAGACATATGGAGAGAAAAAAGCTAAGGTCAACTTACATAACACTTCTGCGTCTTGCCTACAAATAATGTAAGACAGCTTATAACCAACATATAGGGATATTTGCAGTGGTGATCAGTGAAAAGATTGACAATACTCCAACAAATGGTTGCTTCCTACACTCTCTGTCTACCGCTCCATTGAAGAAGATTTTGCAGCAAACTTGAAGTTTTCTCCACTGACTCCAGAATGGAGTCAAAACGAATATAGATTGTAACTTCACATACTTCTGAAGCTTTTGGCATTGAATGCAAATGGTTCTTTGAGGCACAATTATGATGCAATATAGGTTCAGTGAGCGAGTTCCTTAGCCACGACGAAAGACAACTTATACATTTTCTAGCCCATCCATAGCTTCAAAACTCTGTCCTTACCACCAGATGCTACTTTTTCACCGTCTGGACTCCAGTCAACCGCAAAAACCTTCAAAGTTCAGATAGACAAGTTACCTCACATTTCTGTGGAAAAAGAAAGGCTGAAAATGCCTGTGGCAGAGGCTTACCTCATCAGCATGTCCAGGAAGGTCTTGCTTCAACTTTTTTGTCCGGATATCCCAAACCTAAATAGAAAAGACATAATAGTTTCTTAAATATCTCGCATTTGGAAGTTTCTTCGAAGAATACTGTTTCTCACTTGACACTTAATGCTCGGCAGAAGTTGTAACCCCACAGAACAGGTATAGGCAATACCTTTGCGCACAGAGAACCCAAGATAACTTGTTTTTAATAGGACAAGAACAAAGAGAAATGCAAACCCATACCTTCAAGGTTGAATCTTTGCTCCCACTCAATAGGAGCCTACTGTCGGCTGACCAGCTGTGCAGAACACAAGGATAGTAACTAATGGTTGGCTGTTAAAACTGATGGAAGATTGAGTTTTATGGCAAATTCTAACCTTATCTGATATACAGGCCCAACATGGCCTCGAAATGCAGCAACAAATTTTCCTGTGGTACCATTCCATAATTTGACTGACTTATCAAATGAAGCACTTGCTATCCATTGACCATCAGGAGAAAAATAGACGTGATTGACCAGCTACAAAAATTGAAATTCGTGGCTCGATGCTTAGAACAAAAAAATTGACGTGTTTACTGTCAAAGCGCGCGCACACAAAAAAAAAAACCATCCTTTACAACAGAGAAAGATTGTCAACCTGTTGGTGACCTGTCATGCGAGTTTTGGGGTGCTTGCTTACAGCAGGCTCCCATAGAAACATGGTGAAATCATCTGATCCTGAGACCAATCGCTCAGGGGCATTGCCTCTCATTTTGTTGTACCTTTCAAGCGCTACCTGGAGATGAAACAAGAGGCAGGTACTGTGAGGATGGGAGAAATTACAAATTGGAGCAACAAAATAGCATCAAAGAAATTACCTTTTTCATTTCCTCGGGAGACGAATATTGTTTACCGGTGTGATCAAAAGCTCCACTTCGAAGAACATATTCAGTGCTCAGCGCCAGAGAATTTACCCAATGACCATGACCCTGCATAGCATGAAATGGTAGGAGCACAAATAAGAAACTTCCCTTCTAATCGTAATCTGCGGGACTTCTTCTTACTCCATGTTCACAAAACAATAGCCAATAAATCAACATAAGAATTTTTTTCATGGATGCAAAGGGTAATGTCTTTTTTTCTTCTCATAAGGCAAATAATATTTAATAATTACTGGGAATAATAATGTTCGAAATTGAAGCTCACATAAATCCAAATTTTAACAGTATCACATGTGAACAGATACCATAGCTTGTTTGAGACACGCGAGGATCAAAATTTATTTGAGCTACTAACATCCGAAAGGTGCAGATTCAATCCTCACTCTTGAGCAGCCAGAAGATTAAGGCCTCATTGGTTTGCACTTTATGAAGGTCTGAATCTTCAGATCTCTCAGACATTAAGTGAGTTTGTTTTTTAAAGTCTGGATCTTAATTATTCAGATCTTAATCATTAAGTGTGTTTGTTTTTTTACTTCACAACCACTTAATGGGTCTGAATAGGTCTGTATGATTAAGATCTATAACAGAGACTTAATTTCATTAAGATGCTATCATCCATATTCATTATTAACTGCCACCGCCGCCTACCATTATCAACTACCACCATGCCGCCGCCTACCATTATCAACTACCACCATCATCATCATCACCAATCATAGCCGCCACCATTATCGACTATCACTATCCACCCTTTCCACCACTCCTGCCACCATTATTTTCAACCACAATCAATACTACTTCACCTCAACTACCACAACTAACTACCCCATCACCATCAACAACCACAGCCGGCACTGCCCATCATTAAAACCAACCACCACCCACCAGGCCACCACCACCTTCCTCAATCACAACTACCACTACCACCCGCAATTATTAACTATCACCACCCACGACCATCATCCTCAATCATAATCGCCACATTACCAATCACTACTAGCTACTACCCTGAACCACCACCATCAACCAAACCTACCACCAACCACCGCCTCTAGTCGGCATTCACCCGTTAGCCATCATCACCAACAACTATCATATTTTAAAAAATTATATATTTTATTGATAGAATATTAGATTAATTAGTATTTCATTTGAATTTTTCGTTTGTTAATTTTCAAATAAAGATAAATCCTATACATTTAGATTTTAAACATCAAACAGTCTTAATCATTTAGTCTTGAGATCTTAATACACATCTTAATATTCAGTTGTGTATTTAGATTTAGAGGTCATAATCTTAACACACATCTTGATATCCAAACGTGTATTCAGATTCAGACGTCTTAATCTTAAAAAAAACAAATGAGGCCTTAAGAAAGCTTCTCAAGGAGATATAAAAAAAGCCCACCAAACTCATATCAAACCTCACTGAATGCAGGTGATGAATAGCAATACAAGTCACAGCACATGCATGCGAGCAATTGAAAAGTCACACAATAATCAAAAGTTATAAACTTTACCTTCAATTCACGTATTAGCTTCCCCTGCGAGGTTTCCCATACCTTGATTGTACAATCCTGAGATCTGGATATGAACTAACAAATGTTAGTAACACCAATTGAAGATTTTATAAATAATGTTTAAGTTCAACAGCTCGTTGGCTTTCTCCCTCCTTTTTTTTTCTCTCACTCTCTATCTCTCTCTAGATATAATATATAAACATTACACACACACATTATATACACCCAAACTACCCACCCCTCCCACACAAAAAAAGGAGAGAACTAAGCACCAAAAGAAAACAGCAAAAGTTCAAGAAATAGGTATCATCAAGTGGGCAAATCACCATAAGTTGATGCTCTCTACAAAGATCAATATACTACATAAAAGAAAACAAACTGCAAAGCGAAATGCTCTAAAGAAATATACCCAGTGTAAATAACTCCATCTCCGCCCCATTTTACACATGTTATTGCAAGTGTATGTCCACTGAGACAAATAAGACACTTTCTGGTGGTAGCATCCCATATCCGTGCATCGCCATCTTTACTTGAACTTACAAAGCGGCGACATGGAGCACTGAGGTGTACAGGTTCCCAAGAAATACCAGTTATCCATTTCTTGTGACCCTGCAACATGGAGCTCAGATTATAGACTCTTCAAAAGTTTCTTTTAACAGTTCACAAAGCAGTACGACAAGTTACAGTGAGCCTGTTACCATCAGGGACAATTGTTTTCAGCAAAACCAACAAACGGAAGACATGCATGTCACACAAAAAGCCACAACTTAAGTCAAGAAAAGTCAGAAAATAGAGGACTTATGAGTAGTTTCTTAATTCAATTACATTCAAGGCCTAGTTCCTTCAATATCTTCATAGGGGTACATGTAGGTATTCCAAAAATTAGAATAGGCGACGATATCCAAATTAAAAATGAAACAAACATGAAAATTTTGAACTTAGCCACTTGAGAAGCATTCTCGCAACTATCTGAATTTGACATTGCAGACACACTCAAAGTCTTAAAAGACAACTAAAGAAATTAATGATTAATCAAATTATGCATATACATTCTCTGACATCTACTTTGCATGGTTCAAATAAAGATACACCCAATTCCGAATTTTAGACACCAACAATCGTAAGCACATTAACCTAAGTGTGCAATAATGCTCACTTCTCACAAGATATACAACATCCAACCTGACTAATAAGCTAGTTTTTAGCCACAAAAAAAAAAGGAAAAGAAAGTAGAGGGCTTCTGTAGATACATTTCTGAACAGACAAGTAATTAACTTCAATATCAGTATTCTATCTTCAACTAAAAAAAGAAAGATTACCAGGATTTATCATCACTAAAGCACAATAGACAACAGGTACCAAGAAAATGCTGTTTTAGCGGGGATCTTGACCCATAAAGCCCAGCAGGCAAAAACACATCAAAAGTCCATAGTATGTAATCTAAAACAATACAAAACACATCTCAGATGACTTACAGTAAGTGGATTCCCTAAAGGCTTCCCAGTCTGAGGGTCCCAACAGATAAGTTCTCCAGCCTTACTTCCACTAACAAGATGCTTACCATCTGGTGACCATGCAACAGAAAGAACCCAGTTTCTGTGCCCTGGAGCAAAGAGAATTATAGATCACTATTTATACATAGAAATTATTATTAAAAAGATAAAGGGAAACGTTTGTGAGTCCATGATTCGGTAACTTGGAGGGAACAAGCAACATTGACAGATTTATTTTATGGAAAGGACATTGACAGAATTATATTATAAGAGAAAACCTGTTCCTTTTCACTTTTCTTATTGTTGGTTAGCAAATGCAATACAATTTGGTTATATGGGTTGCTTGCAAACTCATAACTAGTATTTGATGCTGATGGATCAAGTAAAAATTACTCGCATCCGTTATGGCAAATCTTTTTGAATTTTCTCGGCATTAAACACTATGCCAGGTACTGCAGCAGAGCTGCTCTCTTGTTGGAACGGAAAGGGACAGCAACAACAAAAGAAAGCAAGGAATACTATCCCCACGGTGATCTGGTGGTGCATCTCGAAGTAGAGAAATAGATGGTGTTTGGACGGACAAAGGAACTCAACCCAGAAGATTAAGTCTGACTATGTTTTGTTATTATCCTCTTGGTGAAAACCCAAATGTGTAGATGATAGTAAAACCATGTTGCAGTTCCTTTAATCTTTTGTATAGATAGCCAGGTTTGTTTTCTTTTTATTTTTAACCAACTTTTGGATGCAACGTTCTTAGTGCTGGTTTTCTTAACATCACTAATATTTACTGGTTTTACAAACAAAAAAAAAAAGGCAATCCCTGCAGCATTTGCGGCAGAGGAATAGAATAACCAAAGCTATATGCAGAAGTTAATGACCTTTTCACAACCCAAAGTATTGTCACTAGGAGAGCTAATGACACAATATTATCTGACAAGAAACATGACATATTTAACAGTATCTAAGATGCATTCAATGTAACGAAACTAGAATTTAAACGAGAGAGTGTGAGAATCTGAAGAGAAGTTGGGAATATCTTGCATTACTCCCAGCATATTAAAAAGTTATTGTTCTCATAAGTGATAATCAGCTAAATAACATCTTGTAAGAGGATATACGTAAAGACCTTTATCACTCAGTTTCTATATTTTATGTGAGATGACAAGTCAAAAGCTGAGACTTCCACGGGTGCCAGTGAAACTAGGATTCAAACCTTGAAGTGTAAACAATGGCGTCTGGGTATTTAGATCCCACAAACGAACCGTAGTATCACCAGATCCACTCGCCAACTGCCGTCCATCAGGACTGAAGGCAACTGAAAGTACAGCTTCAGTGTGACCTGCAAGCACAAACCCACACTGAATAAAGCAAATGTGAAGGTCCCAGCGTGACCCGAGCAGCCGTCTAGTACAAAGGAAAAGAAGATTGAATGGAACATTAGACAAAGACATACAAAATTTAAATAATGATAAGCCATCAAAGGTTAATAAGTCAGACCAAGAAACAGAAGCATATATGAATTGGTTGTGGATCATAGACTAACAAGACTGGAAAGCTTATTGCACGAACCAAACGCCTCTCAAGTGGAAAGCGAAAGCTTAGCTGGAGAATAGATCAAGCGTAGAAGCTTCATCCACGGGGGTTTTCACCATCACACAGAAACATATCAATACTCCATTATTTTGGCAACTACTACCCATTTCTTTTCGTATCTTCAATACCTTTTCCAAAAGTACATTCAAATTTGGGAAGAACTGAAAACATAATTTCTTCTACAAATCATTGTGCACTCATAAGCCATAGACCTAACCCATCAAAACACGCAGCTCAAGCAGACCTAATGTTGCCAACATGATAGTTGGTTAGTGACCCGTCAATATGATCATTGATAAGTGACCTATCAACATGATTAACTTTCCTCCATTTTTTTAGATTACTTCTGTTTTACTCACACAGAACAATAAAATATAAACTTGAAAAATATCAGTTACTTCCCCTAAAAAGAACCATAGAAAAAGAAGAGCACCAATATACCTTCACTCTAACAGGATATATAGAGTAAAAAGTTGTTAGGGTGAGAAAGAAGACTGTTAATTCTTAAATTAGTAACTGCTCAAAATAATCAAACCCCACTGCAGTCCAACCAAAACTAACCATCGCCATTGTTCTTTTTTCTATAGTACCAATTTACCAGAGAGAAAAATCACAAAGACAAGATGCTAAGTAGCATAATGACAAGAGAAGTGAATAATCTTGTACCAGCAATTGTGGCCGAACAACGAGTGACAGGGCGGATTCGAAACACTGCTTGTGGTTGATACACTATTGTCAAGACTTTTTCCACAGACACTGCAATGAATTCACCAATGTATCTCGGTAAATATTTAGGGAAATGTCACTTATAAGCTCAATAATTATCACAACTCTCCTACACAAGTTACCTTTGTTTTTTTCTAAGTATGCTCCAAGCTGCACCGCAAGCTCTTCATCTGAGATATAAAATGCATAAGGCAACCTTTCCTCCTGACAAATTCCAAAAATATCCCATAATTACAAGTCATCTTGAAAATCGACGCTCTTGAAATGGTCATTAAAACCATGATTCCTCGTATTCAGCACTAGCTCATTCATTAAGTCGTTCATATACAAATTTTAGAATATCCTTGTTTATTATATTCATTTTGTTTTGTACTATGCAATGGAAGCTAAAAATAAAACTAATATAGACAATTGATATTAGAAGTTTTAATTTCCAAATTTTAGAATACTAAAAGAAGGTTTGGACTTGCTTACATTGCTGAGAAGCTTATTGACGACTTGATTAAGCTCTTTTGGACCAGCGTTTTCAGGGAGGTATAACGCAGCACCCAACGGATTGCCGTCTGGGTCTGCCAACTGACAAATCACACTGTTTATTGCTTCTCTCTCTGCCGCCGCTTCCACTTCCATTGTTTCTGCCATTAATTTTGCTTTGCAGATTTTCTTGTTACACTGCTTTTGACTTTGAGAGGAAAGAGAGGTTTTAGTAGGGTTTTAAATTTTCCACCTTTGCGGGTCAGTACTGGATAGTATTAGCAAAACTGACGAAACTGGAAACCTTAACTTTCTGAACTTTGCACTTGGACCCTAAACTTTTCCAGCTTTCTGAACTATGCACTTGCGTACAGTTCTGTATTATAAGGGGTTGTTTGGTTTTGGGTTAAGTTATGCATGGGATTAATAGTATATGAATTGTAATGTGATGATTAATAATCCAACAATCATACATGTATTAGACAATGTGATATAGAGTTCATTAAAGAGGAACCGCTTCATTTTCTAAGTTACTAATCCTACTTATTATAGGTGATATATATAATTATCTTTTAGCTAACATAACAATATAAAATTTCTTTTAAATAATCACTGTATTCACGTTAAACTCATAAAATTTTATATTTTCTTAAATAGCTGTCTATTTAAAAAATAGCGAACAAATATGTAATATATGTATAATTTGTGTATAAGAATTTACATAGAATGCAACCTCTTTAAGATTTATTTAAATAACTTACAATCACTTCTTAAAAATTACATATGATATAACTTATTTTAAAATCGCACCTTTTTAATTAAATTATATTTATCTTTTCATCCCTAATATCTCTCTTAAAATTCATTTATTGAATCTTAAAAAGGAAAATACCAATTAAAGCATATCACTACATTAAATTTAAAATTACCATATTTTCTCTCTCATTAAAATATTATGCCACAAGTCTCTCCTAGGTGAAATTCTGAAACTTCTTTGCGTTTCTAATTGTTGGAATTATTCGTATCACCAACTTGCAATATATAACTAGTATTATTACACGCGCGATTTGCAGACACAAATCATGTTAAATTGTGATATAAGTTGTTTGAATCATGTCAAATAACCTTAAAATATAAACCTCTCAGACAAAAATGAATAACATTAGATATTATTTATGAAGTAGATATGAAATTATTGGTCAAATCTCGTAGTGCATAACCTATTTTTTTTTATATATTTGTAGCAACCTAACCCCTTGATTTTAGTCTTGCATTTCGTTTCGATGTCAATATTAAAAAATATTAAATATATCATGTTGTGATTTGTCTTGTTTGAGCGCAGTAGATCATATTATTTTAACAAACTCCTTACTATCACTTTGTATTTATCTAAAAGTTAAATATGTCTTATTCGTCACATTATCTGTACACGAATTCTTTTTTCTTTCTTTTTCTTATAGTTATTGTATTTTTTTTATTTAATAGTATAGTACTATCATATAATATTTTATTAGCTTAATAATTAAATTAATGTCTTGCTTATTCTTTTAATAGTATTTAAATAAAATATTTTATTCTTAAAATTTGGTATATTTTTATGCTTGTATCCTCTCATTCGGAAATTTTTAATCAATTAAATTTATTGTAATATTATTAAATATAATATAATTTTTTAATTTATTTATTTTTAAATTAATTTTTAATCAATTTAATTTAATTTATTTAATTTAATTTAATTTTTTAATTTATTTATTTTTTTCTATCATAATTTTAGTTAATTGTTTACCTCCATATTTCTAACTAATATAGAAAAAAATCTATGGGTGAATCAATATAGATATAAATAAATATATATATATNGCCCAAGCTATTATTGCGAAAATTGGCGAATACAACCAACTATCATTAAGAATTTCATCTTTGGACCAAAAACAAGCAAGAGGTGGAATACCACAAAGAGAAAGTGTACCTAAAAAAAATGTGATTTTGGTAATTGGTACATGTTTTCTTAAACCTCCCATAAGACCCATATTCTGGCTTTTAGCTGGAGAATATCCAACAATAGTTTCCATTGAATGAATAATGGATCCGGATCCTAAAAATAATAATGCTTTGGAATAAGCATGAGTAATCAAATGAAATAAAGCGCTTCGATAAGACCCCATACCAAGAGCTAACATCATATAACCCAATTGAGACATTGTGGAATAGGCTAAACCTCTCTTAATGTCTTTTTGAGCAAGAGCTAAAGTAGCTCCTAATAATACTGTTATTATTCCTATAACCGAGATCAAATACATTATGTAAGGTATAACTCTGAAAAGAGGAAGAAACCGAGCTACAAGAAAAATTCCCGCCACTACCATAGTAGCAGCATGTATAAGAGCCGAAATGGGAGTAGGCCCCTCCATGGCATCAGGTAACCATACATGAAGGGGGAATTGGGCGGATTTAGCAACTGCACCGGCAAATAAGAGAACAGCACATAAAGTAACAAATAAAAAATCGACTTCATTATTATAAATCAAGTTATTGAATATTTCGAATAAATCCCTAAATTCGAAACTCCCTGTTATCCAATAAAAACCTAAAATTCCTAATAATAAACCAAAATCCCCTACACGATTAGTTACAAACGCTTTTTGACAAGCATTTGCCGCAACAGGTCGTGTAAACCAAAATCCTATTAATAGATAGGAACACAGCCCAACCAATTCCCAAAAAATATAAATTTGTATCAAATTCGAACTAGTAACTAATCCCAACATGGAAGTACTGAAAAAACTCATATAAGCAAAAAATCTCAAATAGCCTTGATCATGAGCCATATAATTATCACTATAAATAAGAACCATAATTCCAACAGTAGTGATTAATATTGACATAATAGAAGTAAGTGGGTCGATCAAGTATCCGAAGTCTAAAGAAAAATCATTATTGATGATCCAAGACCATACATATTGATAAAAAGAACTGCTATTTATTTGCTGAATAGACAGGTAGATTGAAAAAACCATGACTATGCTTAACAATAAAACACTCTGAAAAGCCCACATACGGCGAAAACTTTTTGTTGTCGTTGGAAAAAGAATAAGTCCCGCTCTTATTAACATAGGGACTGGAAGTGGAATGAAAGGTATGATCCACGCATATTGATATGTCTGTTCCATAAAAAAGTTTTGAATTCTTAATTAATTGTTTCCGATTCACCGGATCTTACCTCTTTTGAAAGGAGTCAATAAAAAGTAAAAATATGGACTAACTTAAACTAATTTAAAACTAAAATCGAATTTTCTATTCTTACTTATTCTGAGTCTTTGCTAAATACTTCAACTATTGAAATCAAGAAGTTACAATTGGTCAAATGATATGAAAGGGATTAATTACTAGTCTCTTTTGAAATAGGCCTATTTTTCTCCAAGTTTGACCAGTGAATCGAACGGGGATTCAAGTTTTTCATTTCATGAAGTAAAAAAGCGGTTCTTATCTTTAAACCTTTCGAGGTATTTTATTGCATGTAAATGAAATGTGGAACCATAAATAGAAATCGAGTATTTTTTGGATTCTTTATTTTATTTTTTATTTTTATTAAGTTCAACAAATTTCCTTTCTACAGAACAGCGGATTGGCAAATTCTATAGGTATAGATTTTATGAATAAAAAATAATGTGAAATAAAGATACCAGTCAATAGAGAACCTTTTTTTTACAATTATGAATGTTTTATGGAATAGAAAAACTTGAAAAAAACCATATTGACCTTCTTTTTTTATTTCCAGTATTATGCAATTTTCACACATCTTTTGCCTATCTCGATAATGTTTTATTTTAGGACGACACTATTAGCTCGAAAATAACTAGTAGTAAAAAGAATTCGTTTTGAACAATAGATGTCTTTCACATCCAGCTATAACAATGAGTAATTTTTTAATTTATAAATGGCAGTTCCATAAATGGCAGTTCCAAAAAAACGCACTTCGACATCAAAAAAGCGTATTCGTAAAAATATTTATTCGATAGCATTAAAGGCTTTTTCGTTAGCGAAATCTCTTTCTACTGGGAATTCAANTTCTTAAATTATTCAATTATTATCTAATTGAATAATTTAACGATTTCCCTTTCATATTTGATATTGATTAGCTCACCAATCAATACGTAATGGAACTCGCTTCGCTTTTCTGATTGATAGATAAAATAATAGAATTAGGAAATCCTCTATTTACTAAATAATAACTTTTTTGTTGACAAAAGAATAAACATCATTACTATTCCAAGGTGGGGAGTTTCATTTTTCCCATCGACCTATTTGCATAATTCCATTAAAAAAAATCTATATTTCCATTCTATTTCCATATCTATAGAAGAACGTATATAAAAATCTTTAGTGAAATTAGTGAAAGTTAAGAACTCATTGAAACTAATTGATTCTATTTTGAAACCTTTTTCTGTTGTCTAACTTTTTAACTCTTTATTTTCTCTGAATTATTATATAGATCCCCATGTATATCTTGCCCTTAACCCAATAGAGAAAATTGCTTAATGAAATTCTGTATGACTGGTTGTCAATTTTGAGCGATGCAAAATAGGTTCTTTTCTTTCTATTTGTCTTTCAAAATCCATTTTTTGTTTTAGATTTCTGAAATAAAATAAATAGGAAATAGCTGATTAAAC